>JAUUTY010001456.1:0-45015 GCA_030979885.1 Lolium multiflorum
GCACGGTCAATGGATTAGGGTTTCCCTGGAAAGCGAGCCTCGGATTGTGGGAATGACCCCAAAAATCGCGTGTGTCCACATAATGTGTACACTATCATGGTGGGGAGTTGTTTGAACCAATTTTGTACCCCCGGGTGCGTCCGGCTACACGCACTGACGGCAGTTTGTCAATGGATTAGGGTTTCCCTGAAAAGCGAGCCTCGAAGGTGGGAATGACCCAAAAAATTGTGTCTGTCAGGGTGTGTACACTATCATGGTGGGGTGTTGTTGAACCAATTTTGTACCCCAGGGTGCGTCCGGCTACACGCACATGCGCTGATGGCAATTATTCAATGTTGTAGACAACACGGTCAATGGATTAGGGTTTCCCTGGAAAGCGAGCCTCAAATTGTGGGAATGACACCAAAAATCGTGTGTGTCCACATAATGTACACACTATCATGGTGGGGTGTTGTTTGAACCAATTTTGTACCCCCGGGTGCGTCCGGCTACACGCACATGACTGACGGCAATTTGTCAATGGATTAGGGTTTCCCTGGAAAGCAAGCCTCGGAAGGTGGGAATGACCCAAAAAATTGAGTGTGTCCACATGGATGGTTTGTACACTATCATGGTGGGGTGTTGTTTGAACCAATTTGTACCCCCGGGTGCGTCGACTACACTTTGTGCGATGGCAATTAGTCAATGTTGTAGACGGCACGGTCAATGGATTAGTGTTTCCCAGCGAGCCTCGGATTGTGGGAATGACCCCAAAATCGTGTGTGGTCCACATTGTGTGTACACTATCATGGTGGGATGTTGTTTGAACCAATTTTGTACCGTGTCCGGCTACACGCACATGCGCTGGCGGCAATTTGTCAATGGATTAGGGTTTCCATGGAAAGCGAGCCTCGGAGGGTGGGATGCCCCAAAAATTGTGTGTGTCCACAGGGTGTGTACACTATCATGGTGGGGTGTTGTTTGAACCAATTTTGTACCCCCGGGTGCGTACAGCTACATGCGCTGATGGCAATTAGTCAATGTTGTAGACAACACGGTCAATGGATTAGGGTTTCCCTTGAAAGCGAGCCTCGGATTGTGGGAATGACCCCAAAAATCGTGTGTGTCCACATAATGTGTACACTATCATGGTGGGGTGTTGTTTGAACCAATTTTGTACCCCCGGGTGCGTCCGACTACATGCACATGCGCTGACGGCAATTAGTCAATGTTGTAGACAGCAAAGCGAGCCTCGGAAGGTGGGAATGACTTAAAATCGTGTGTGTCCACATGGTGTGTACACTATCATGGTGGGGTGTTGTTTGAACCAATTTGTACCCCCGGGTGCGTCCGGCTACACGCACATGCGGTGATGGCAATTAGTCAATGTTGTAGACAGCACGGTCAATGGATTAGGGTTTCCCTGGAAACCGAGCCTCGGATTGTGGGAATGACCCCAAAAATCGTGTGTGTCCACATAATGTGTACACTATCATGGTGGGGTGTTGTTTGAACCAATTTGTACCCCCGGGTGCGTGCGGCTACACGCACATGCGCTGCAAATTGTCAATGGATTAGGGTTTCCATGGAGAAACGAGCCTCGGAGGGTGGGAATGACCCAAAAATTGTGTGTGTCCACATGGTGTGTACACTATCATGGTGGGGTGTTGTTTGAACCAATTTTGTACCCCCGGGTGCGTCCGGCTACACGCATATGCGCTGATGGCAATTAGTCAATGTTGTAGACAACACGGTCAATGGATTAGGGTTTCCCTTGAAAGCGAGCCTCGGATTGTGGGAATGACCCCAAAAATCACGTGTGTCCACATAATGTGTACACTATCATGGTGGGTCGTTGTTTGAACCAATTTTGTACCCCTGGAGTGCGTCGACTAACACCTGTGTTGACGGCAATTGTCAATGGTTTAGGGTTTGGGTGGGCCGAGCCTCGGAGGGTGAGGAATGACCCAAAAATTTGTGTGTGTCCACATGGTGTTACACTATCATTGTGGGGTGTTGTTTGAACTAATTTTGTACCCCCGGGTGCGTCGGTACACGCACATGCGTTGATGGCAATTAGTCAATGTTGTAGACAACACGGTCAATGGATTAGGGTTTGGAAAGCGAGCCTCGGATTGTGGGAATGACCCCAAAAATCTTGTGTGTCCACATAATGTGTACACTATCATGGTGGGGTGTTGTTTGAACCAATTTTGTACCCACGGGTGCGTCCGGCTACACGCACATGCGCTGACGGCAATTTGTCAATGGATTAGGGTTTCCCTGGAAACGAGCCTCGGAGGTGGGAATGACCCAAAAAATTGTGTGTGTCCACATGGTGTGTACACTATCATGGTGAGGTGTTGTTTGAACCAATTTTGTACCCCGGGTGCGTCCACGCACATGCGTTGATGGCAATTAGTCAATGTTGTAGGCAGGCACGGTCAATGGATTAGGGTTTCCCTGGAAAGCGAGCCTCGGATTGTGGGAATGACCCCAAAAATCGTGTGTGTCCACATAATGTGTACACTATCATGGTGGGGTGTTGTTTGAACCAATTTTGTACCCCCGGGTGCGTCCGGCTACACGCACATGCGCTGACGGCAATTTGTAATGGATTAGGGTTTCCCTGAAGCGTGCCTCGGAAGGTGGGAATGACCCAAAAAATTGTGTGTGTCCACATGGTGTGCTATCATGGTGGGGTGTTGTTTGAACCAATTTTGTACCCCGGGTGCGTCCGGCTACGCACATGCGCTGATGGCAATTTGTCAATGTTGTAGACATCACGGTCAATGGATTAGGGTTCCTGGAAAGCGAGCCTCAGATTGTGGGAATGACCCCAAAAGTATTGTGTGTGTACACTATCATGGTGGGGTGTTGTTCGAACCAATTTTGTACCCAGGGTGCGATCCGGCTACACGCACATGCATTGACGGCAATTTGTTAATGGATTAGGTTTCCAAAAGCGAGCCTCGAAGGGTGGAATGACCCAAAAAATTGTGTGTGTTCACATGGTGTGTACACTATCATGGTGGGGTGTTGTTTGAACCAATTTTGTACCCCAGTGCGTCCACTACACGCACTGTGATGGCAATTAGTCAATGTTGTAGACAACACGGTCAATGGATTAGGGTTTCCTGGAAGCGAGCCTCGGATTGTGGGAATGACCCCAAAATCCTGTGTGTCCACATAATGTGTACACTATCATGGTGGGTGTTGTTTGAACCAATTTTGTACCCCAGGTGCGGTTACACGCACATGCGTGACGACAATTTGTCAATGGATTAGGTTTCACTGGAAAGCGAGCCTCGGAGGTGGGAATGACCCAAAATTTGTGTGTGTCCACATGGTGTGTACACTATCATTGTGGGGTGTTGTTTGAACCAATTTGTACCCCCGGGTGCGTCCGCTACACGCACATGCGCTGATGGCAATTAGTCAATGTTGTAGACAGCCACGGTCAATGGATTAGGTTTCCCTGAAAAGCCTCGGATTGTGGGAATGACCCCAAAATCGTGTGTCCACATAATGTGTACACTATCATGGTGGGGTGTTGTTTGAACACTTTTGTACCCCGGGTGCGTGCTACACACATCTGCGTGGCGGTTGTCAATGGATTAGGTTTCCGAAAAGCGAGCCTGGAAGGTGGGAATGACCCAAAAAATTGTGTGTCTACATGGTGTGTACACTATCATGGTGGGGTGTTATTTGAACCAATTTTGTACCCCGGGTGCGTCTACACGCACATGCGCTGATGGCAATTATTCAATGTTGTAGACAACACGGTCAATGGATTAGGGTTTCCCTGGAAAGCGAGCCTCAAATTGTGGGAATGACACCAAAAATCGTGTGTGTCCACATAATGTGTACACTATCATGGTGGGGTGTTGTTTGAACCAATTTTGTAGCCCCGGGTGCGTCCACATCCGCTGACGGCAATTTGTCAATGGATTAGGGTTTCCCTGGAAAGCAAGCCTCGGAAGGTGGGAATGACCCAAAAAATTGAGTGTGTCCACATGGTGTGTACACTATCATGGTGGGGTGTTGTTTGAACCAATTTTGCACGGGTGCGTCCCAGCTACACGCACATGCGCTGATGGCAATTAGTCAATGTTGTAGACAACACGGTCAATGGATTAGTGTTTCCCTGGAAAGCGAGCCTCGGATTGTGGGAATGACCCTAAAATCGTGTGTGTCCACATAATGTGTACACTATCATGGTGGGGTGTTGTTTGAACCAATTTTGTACCCCCGGGTGCGTACGGCTACACGCACATGCGCTGACGGCAATTTGTCAATGGATTAGGGTTTCCCTGGAAAGCGAGCCTCGGAGGGTGGGAATGACCCAAAAATTGTGTGTGTCCACATGGTGTGTACACTATCATGGTGGGGTGTTGTTTGAACCAATTTTGTACCCCCGGGTGCGTCCAGCTACATCGATGGCAATTAGTCAATGTTGTAGACAACACGGTCAATGGATTAGGGTTTCCCCGGAAAGCGAGCCTCGGATTGTGGGAATGACCCCTAAAATGGTGTTGTCCACATAATGTACACTATCATGGTGGGGTGTTGTTTGAACCAATTTTGTACCCCCGGGTGCGTCTACATGCACATGCGCTGACGACAATTTGTCAATGGATTAGGGTTTCCTGGAAAGCGAGTGGAAGGTGGGAATGACCCAAAAAATCGTGTGTGTCCACATGGGTGTACACTATCATGGTGGGGTGTTGTTTGAACCAATTTTGTACCCCGGGTGCGTCCAGCTACACGCACATGCGCTGATGGCAATTAGTCAATGTTGTAGACAGGACGGTCAATGGATTAGGGTTTCCCTGGAAAGCGAGCCTCGGATTGTGGGAATGACCCCAAAAATCGTGTGTGTCCAAATAATGTACACACTATCATGGTGGGTGTTGTTTGAACCAATTTTGTACCCCCGGGTGCGTCCGGCTACACGCACATGCGCTGACGGCAATTTGTCAATGGATTAGGTTTCCCCCGAACGAGCGTCGGAGGGTGGGAATGACCCAAAAATTGTGTGTGTCCACATGGTGTGTACACTATCATGGTGGGGTGTTGTTTGAACCAATTTTGTACCCCGGGTGCGTCCGACTACACGCACATGCGCTGATGGCAATTAGTCAATGTTGTAGACAACACGGTCCAATGGATTAGGTTTCCCTGAAAGCGAGCCTCTGATTGTGGGAATGACCAAAATCACGTGTGTCCACATAATGTGTGTACACTATCATGGTGGGTCGTTGTTTGAACCAATTTTGTACCCCTAGGTGCGTCCGGCTACACGCACATGCGCTGACGGCAATTTGTCAATGGTTTAGGGTTTCCCTGGAAAGCGAGCCTCGGAGGGTGGGAATGACCCAAAAATTTGTGTGTGTCCACATGGTGTGTACACTATCATTGTGGGGTGTTGTTTGAACCAATTTTGTACCCCCGGGTGCGTCCGGCTACACGCACATGCGCTGATGGCAATTAGTCAATGTTGTAGACAACACGGTCAATGGATTAGGCTTTCCCTGGAAAGCGAGCCTCGGATTGTGGGAATGACCCCAAAAATCGTGTGTCCACATAATGTGTACACTATCATGGTGGGGTGTTGTTTGAACCAATTTTGTACCCCCGGGTGCGTCCGGCTACACGCACATGCGCTGACGGCAATTTGTCAATGGATTAGGGTTTCCCGGCGAGCCTCGAAGGTGGGAATGACCCAAAAATTGTGTGTGTCCACATGGTGTGTACACTATCATGGTGGGGTGTTGTTTGAACCAATTTTGTACCCCCGGGTGCGTCCACGCACATGCGCTGATGGCAATTAGTCAATGTTGTAGACAGCACGGTCAATGGATTAGGGTTTCCCGGAAAGCGAGCCTCGGATTGTGGGAATGACCCCAAAAATCGTGTGTGTCCACATAATGTGTACACTATCATGGTGGGGTGTTGTTTGAACCAATTTTGTACCCCGGGGTCCGGCTACACGCACATGCGCTGACGGCAATTTGTTAATGGATTAGGGTTTCCCTGAAAACGCTCGGAAGGTGGGAATGACCCAAAAATTGTGTGTGTCCACATGGTGTGTACACTATCATGGTGGGGTGTTGTTTGAACCAATTTTGTACCCCCGGGTGCGTCCGGCTACACGCACATGCGCTGATGGCAATTTGTCAATGTTGTAGACATCACGGTCAATGGATTAGGGTTTCCTGGAAAGCGAGCCTCTGATTGTGGGAATGACCCCAAAAATCGTGTGTCCACATAATGTGTACACTATCATGGTGGGGTGTTGTTGAACCAATTTTGTACAGTGCGTCCGGCTACACGCATATGCATTGACGGCAATTTGTCAATGGATTAGGGTTTCCCTGGAAAGCGAGCCTCGGAGGTGGGAATGACCCAAAAAATTGTGTGTGTCCACATGGTGTGTACACTATCATGGTGGGTGTTGTTTGAACCAATTTTGTACCCCCGGGTGCGTCCAGCTACACGCACATGCGCTGATGGCAATTAGTCAATGTTGTAGACAACACGATCACTAGTAGGAAAAGCCTCATCAGTGGCGCACGAAAAAGTGATTCTGTGGCGCACGGGTGGTGCGCCACAGAAACATCGCCACAAAAATAAGGTTTCTGTGGCGCAGGTGCCCGTGCGCCACAGAATTAAGGTTTCTGTGGCGCACATGGTTACCCATGCGCCACAGAAACATGTGCGCCACTGAATTACATTTTGGTGCGCCACAGAACATTGTACAGGTATACTCGATTTTATACTGCCTGGTGTATTATACAGGTTTTATACACAGTATACAGGTTATATACAGATATAATATAGACAGATATAATGTGAACACATATAACATAGCAACATTATACATCATCATCACATTATACAACAATATATACAAATGTTTTGCATACAACTCTTAATTCATACAAATTTCACAATTTCGAGATACAAAGTAGTCTTCATCCGGTTCCTCCTTTGCTCCCCTCCTCTCTACCCACCAGGCTCGCTTGCATCGGGTCTTCATATCCAGTTCCTACTATGATGAAAATGGAAGAAAGTGAGACCAACAAGTCCGATGCACAAGAGAAATGGAATAAATGCCTCATACATTTTAATCATCGGCATTTTGGAAATACCAAAGCAAATGGAATGACAAAATGGAATAAGTGCCTCATACATTGTTGGTCAACACAAATATTAACATTCCGGGATGGCGTAAGCGAGACCAAGTCCGATGCACAAGAGATTGATATTTGTGCTATCTTACCAGGCTCACTTACGCCACCCCAGAGTGTACGGGGACCAAACATTTTAATCATCGGCATTTTGAAAATATCAAAGCAAATGGAATGACAAAATGGAATAAGTGCCTCATACATTGTTGGTCAACACAAAATACTATGGTCAGAAACCATAGTTGCAGTATACGCCGCAATATACTTTGCAGAAGGGCCCCCTTTCCCCGGCCGCCGTTCCGTGAACGGGTCCTTGACGAGACAACAACGCCGATTTGCCTCTCCGGCGCAGAACCACGGCAGTCCCAGCCGCCTCCCTTGTGGCCGTGTGTCTTGCGTCCTGCACTGTTCGCCTTCTTGCCCGATGAACCAATAGACTGATCGTTGGAATAAGCAAACCGATGACGGCCGGTCGGCTTATTCCAACGATAAGTCTATTGTTCACTGGGCAAGAAGGCGAAGAGTGCATGGCGCAGGAGACGCGGCCACAAGAGAGGCGGCTGGGACTGGCGTGGTTCTGCGCCGGAGAGGCAGGTCGGCGTTGTTGTCTCGTCAAAGACTCGTTCACGGAACGGCGGCCGGGGAAAGGGGGCCCGTCTACAAAGTATATTGCGGCGTATAGGTGACCAAACATTCTAATCATCGGCACTAAAATGGAAGAAAGAGCCAAGTGGTATCTCAACTAGATATCATATGCCTCATACTTTGTTGGTCGAAAGAAATATTAACATTCAGGGATGGGGTCAGCGAGGCCAGGTAGGATGCACAAGAGAGATTGATAGTTGTGCCATCGCACCAGGCTCAGTGGCCCCACCCCAGAGTGTACAAGTGACCAAACAATTTAATCATCGGCACTAGAATGGAAGAAAGGCCAATGCAATTAAGAAGTAGCTAGTATGAACTAAATGGAATGCCTCATACTTTGTTGGTCGAAACAAATATTAACATCCCGGGATGGCGTTAGTGAGGCCAGGTAGGATGCACAAGAGATTGATATTTGTGCCATCACACCAGGCTCACTAGCGACACCCCGGAGTGTAAAGTTGACCGAACATTCTAATCATCGGCACTAAAATGGAAGAAAGAGCCAAGTGGTATCAACTAAATAGCATATGCCTCATACTTTGTTGGTCGAAACAAATATTAACATCCAGGGATGGAGTAAGTGAGGCCAGGTAGGATGCACAAGATATTGATATTTGTGCCATCACACCAGGCTCACTTGCTCCACCCCCGAGTGTACGAGTGATATCGACCAACCATCTAATCATCGGCAAGTACAAAAACACCACCAAACCAGCAACCATGGTGACATAAGTCAAGATGCACAAACACACATAGCATGCATGGAGCAGATGCTCCAAAGGGATTATTCATCACTTGGTATATAGACCAAGTGATGCTGGCAAAAGAGAGGCCAATCAAGAACCAGTAAATCCAGTAAGTGATAGATATGCCTAAACAAGCAACAACACATAGCATATCCCAGCTAACCAGATGAGACAAGTCTTGGTAGCCAACTTAATCACCTAGCACCACCTAGCCTTTTAAAACCATCAGAAACAGTCCTTTTTCTTCAAAGGATACCACAGTGGCATTCATTTACATGATCCCCTACTGTGGATATCTCTATTTTCATCAAAGCCAACAAGAAATAGATCATAAGGCATCAATTAAGGAGGCAACCAGGGACAAAGGCATCAATTGGGGTAATGTTAAAATGTTTGTCTCCATATTTGGGAGAAATTTTTAATATTGGAGTCTAGCTAATGGAAATCAAGAACTAGTCTTGATCTCCAAATGGTGATTAGAGGGAATTTATTCATCTTAAGCAACATTAGGGACAAATGGGATCATGCAAGGGACTTGGGTCATTTGGATCATAAGGCATCAATTAAGGAGGCAACCAGGGACAAAGGGAAACATTTGATGATCCATTATCATAGGCAACAAAGCAGCAACTTTTCCCCTCTAATCTAGCTAGAGTCCTTAAAAGAAATCCATCATAAGCATGGTCAAATACACATATAGAACACTCCAATTTCTATAAGCTCACAACAATCCATCAAGTAAATCTTCACAAGGATACCACAGTAGCATAGTAGCATACCATAAGCTCACAAGAATCCATCATTTTCTTCACAAGGATACCACAGTAGCATACCATAGTAGCATTTCATGCATTTAAATGAACCAGTAGCATCAAAACCAACCAAATGTCCAACTAGCAAGCAATACCAAGTGAGCAAGTCTTCATTACCTTGTACAGGTTCAGACAAGGATTTATAGAACAAGTACAGAGAGGCAGAGGCAGAGGAATAGACAATTTCTATAAGCATATAGAACACTCCAATTTCTATAAGCATAGACAATTTCATTGTCACATCTTTCTATAAGCATCACTAGCAGCAGCAGCAATGCATATGAACACCATATACAGGTACGGTTCAGAACAATTTCATTGTCACATTGTACAGGTTCAGAACAACATATAGAACACTCCAATAAGCATCACTAGCAGCAGCAGCAATGCATATGAACACCATATGAAGCAAAACGATTAGGGGCAATGCATCCAGAGCAACAGCAGCAATACATCCAGAGCGAGCATTTCGTCGAGCACGTTGTGCTCGCGCGGGGGAGGAAGAGGGAGGGGAGGGGAGGAAGAGGGAGGGAGCTCACCGACGACAACAACAGTTGTGGAGGAGCTCACCGACGACGACGGCAAGGGTGGAGGTCGCGGCGGCTCCTCCACCTTGACGCGACGGCGGCCCCTCCTCGCGGCGGCCCCTCCTCGCCGTAGCGGCAGCTTGTGCTGCAGGTGGCGGGGATGGGAGGAGCGTGGCGGCAGGCGGCCCTCGCGTAGGAAGGCGGCGGCGACGGCGATGGCGACGACCATGGCGGCGCGCGGTGAGGAGAGGGGAGAGGGGAGAGGCGCGCGGTACGGATCAGAGGTGAACAGGCGTGGGCGGGGGAGGGCACGGGATGATATAGCTAGGTTCCCTTAGTTCTGTGGCGCACCAGAATCAACTACTTCTGTGGCGCACCAAAGCAGTGCGCCACAGAAAAAGTTATTTCTGTGGCGCAGCACGTGCGCCATAGAAATACCTACACCAATAATTGGGGGTGACAGGTTGTGGGGCCCGCCAAGTTTTTGTGGCGCATGGTCGGCTGCTGCGCCACAAAATTAAGCTATTTCTGTGGCGCACCTTGCCTGGTGCGCCACAAAATACATTTCTGTGGCGCATATTTTCTGGTGCGCCACAGAACTAAGGTCCGCCTATAAGGGTTTTCCTACTAGTGATCAATGGATTAGGGTTTCCCTGGAAAGTGAGCCTCGGATTGTGGGAATGACCCCAAAAATCGTGTCTGTCCACATAATGTACACACTATCATGGTGGGGTGTTGTTTGAACCAATTTTGTACCCCCGGGTGCGTCCGGCCACATGCGCTGACGGCAATTTGTCAATGGATTAGGGTTTCCCGGAGCCTCGGGGGGTGGGAATGACCCAAAAATTGTGTGTGTCCACATGGTGTGTACGCTATCATGGTGGGGTGTTGTTTGAACCAATTTTGTACCCCGGGTGCGTCCACACGCACATGCGCTGATGGCAATTAGTCAATGTTGTAGACAACACGGTCAATGGATTAGGGTTTCCCTGGAGAGCGAGCCTCGGATTGTGGGAATGACCCCAAAATCATGTGTGTCCACATAATGTGTACACTATCATGGTGGGTCGTTGTTTGAACCAATTTTGTACCCCGGGTGCGTCCGCACATGCGCTGGCGGCAATTTGTCAATGGATTAGGGTTTCCCTGGAAGCGAGCCTCGGAGGGTGGGAATGACCCAAAAAATTGTGTGTGTCCACATGGTGTGTACACTATCATTGTGGGGTGTTGTTTGAACCAATTTTGTACCCGGTGCGTCCGGCTACACGCACATGCGCTGATGGCAATTAGTCAATGTTGTAGACAACACGGTCAATGGATTAGGGTTTCCCTGGAAGCGAGCCTCGGATTGTGGGAATGACCCCAAAAATCGTGTGTGTCCACATAATGTGTACACTATCATGGTGGGTGTTGTTTGAACCAATTTTGTACCCCGGGTGCGTCCGGCTACACGCACATGCGCTGACGGCAATTTGTCAATGGATTAGGAGTTTCCCTGAAAGCGAGCCTCGGAGGGTGGGAATGACCCAAAATTGTGTGTGTCCACATGGTGTGTACACTATCATGGTGGGGTGTTGTTTGAACCAATTTTGTACCCCCGGGTGCGTCCAGCTACACGCACATGCGCTGATGGCAATTAGTCAATGTTGTAGACAACACGGTCAATGGATTAGGGTTTCCCTGGAAAGCGAGCCTCGGATTGTGGGAATGACCCCAAAAATCATGTGTGTCCACATAATGTGTACACTATCATGGTGGGTCGTTGTTTGAACCAATTTTGTACCCCCGGGTGCGTCCGGCTACGCACATGCGCTGGCGGCAATTTGTCAATGGATTAGGGTTTCCCTGGAAAGCGAGCCTCGGTGGGAATGACCCAAAAAATTTGTGTGTCCACATGGTGTGTACACTATCATTGTGGGGTGTTGTTTGAACCAATTTTGTACCCCCGGGTGCGTCCGGCTACACGCACATGCGTTGATGGCAATTAGTCAATGTTGTAGACAACACGGTCAATGGATTAGGGTTTCCCTGGAAAGCGAGCCTCGGATTGTGGGAATGACCCCAAAAATCGTGTGTGTCCACATAATGTGTACACTATCATGGTGGGGTGTTGTTTTAACCAATTTTGTACCCCCGGGTGCGTCCGCTACACGCACATGCGCTGACGGCAATTGTCAATGGATTAGGGGAAAGCGAGCCTCGAAGGTGGGAATGACCCAAAAAATTGTGTGTGTCACATGGTGTGTACACTATCATGGTGGGGTGTTGTTTGAACCAATTTTGTACCCCGGGTGCGTCCGGCTACACGCACATGCGCTGATGGCAATTATTCAATGTTGTAGACAACACGGTCAATGGATTAGGGTTTCCCTGGAAAGCGAGCCTCAAATTGTGGGAATGACACCAAAAAATGTGTGTCCACATAATGTGTACACTATCATGGTGGGGTGTTGTTTGAACCAATTTTGTACCCCCGGGTGCGTCCGGCTACACGCACATGCGCTGACGGCAATTTGTCAATGGATTAGGTTTCCGGAAAGCAAGCCTCGGAAGGTGGGAATGACCCAAAAATTTGTGTGTGTCCACATGGTGTGTACACTATCATGGTGGGGTGTTGTTTGAACCAATTTTGTACCCCCGGGTGCGTCCGACTACACGCACATGCGCTGATGGCAATTAGTCAATGTTGTAGACAACGGTCAATGGATTAGTGTTTCCCTGGAAAGCGAGCCTCGGATTGTGGGAATGACCCCAAAAATCGTGTGTGTCCACATAATGTGTACACTATCATGGTGGGGTGTTGTTTGAACCAATTTGTACCCCCGGGTGCGTACGGCTACACGCACATGCGCTGACGGCAATTTGTCAATGGATTAGGGTTCCCGAAAGCGAGCCTCGGAGTGGGAATGACCCAAAAATTGTGTGTGTCCACATGGTGTGTACACTATCATGGTGGGGTGTTGTTTGAACCAATTTTGTACCCCGGGTGCGTCAGCTACACGCACGGCTGATGGCAATTAGTCAATGTTGTAGACAACACGGTCAATGGATTAGGGTTTCCCTGAAAAGCCTCGGATTGTGGGAATGACCCCAAAAATCGTGTGTGTCCACATAATGTGTACACTATCATGGTGGGGTGTTGTTTGAACCAATTTTGTACCCCGGGTGCGTCCGGCTACGCACATGCGCTGACGGCAATTTGTCAATGGATTAGGGTTTCCCTGGCGAGCCTCGGAAGGTGGGAATGACAAAAAATTGAGTGTGTCCACATGGTGTGTACACTATCATGGTGGAGTGTTGTTTGAACCAATTTTGTACCCCGGGTGCGTCCGCTACACGCACATGCGCTGATGGCAATTAGTCAATGTTGTAGACAACACGGTCAATGGATTAGGGTTTCCCTTGAAAGCGAGCCTCGGATTGTGGGAATGACCCCAAAAATCACGTGTGTCCACATAATGTGTACACTATCATGGTGGGTCGTTGTTTGAACCAATTTTGTACCCCCGGGTGCGTCCGGCTACACGCACATGCGCTTTTGTCAATGGATTAGGGTTTCCCTGGAAAGCGAGCCTCGGAGGGTGGGAATGACCCAAAAATTTGTGTGTGTCCACATGGTGTGTACACTATCATTGTGGGGTGTTGTTTGAACCAATTTTGTACCCCCGGGTGCCGTCCAGCACATGCGCTGATGGCAATTAGTCAATGTTGTAGACAACACGGTCAATGGATTAGGGTTTCCCTGGAAAGAGCCTCGGATTGTGGGAATGACCCCAAAAATCGTGTGTGTCCACATATGTGTACACTATCATGGTGAGGTGTTGTTTGAACCAATTTTGTACCCGCGGGTGCGTCGCACATGCACTGACGGTCAATGGATTAGGGTTTCCCTGAAAAACGAGCCTCGGAAGGTGGGAATGACCCAAAAAATTGTGTGTGTCCACATGGTGTGTACACTATCATGGTGGGGTGTTGTTTGAACCAATTTTGTACCCCGGTGTGTCCGGCTACACGCACATGCGGCGATGGCAATTAGTCAATGTTGTAGACAACACGTCAATGGATTAGGGTTTTGACGAGCCTCGGATTGTGGGAATGACCCCAAAAATCACGTGTGTCCACATAATGTGTACACTATCATGGTGGGTGTTGTTTGAACCAATTTTGTACCCCCGGGTGCGTCCGGTTACATGCACATGCGCGCGGCAATTTGTTAATGGATTAGGGTTTCCTGGCGTGCCTCGGAAGGTGGGAATGACCCAAAAATTGTGTGTGTCCACATGGTGTGTACACTATCATGGTGGGGTGTTGTTTGAACCAATTTTGTACCCCGGGTGCGTCCGCTACACGCACATGCGCGATGGCAATTTGTCAATGTTGTAGACATCACGGTCAATGGATTAGGGTTTCCTTGGAAAGCGAGCCTCAGTTGTGGGAATGACCCCAAAAATCGTGTGTGTCCACATAATGTACACTATCATGGTGGGGTGTTGTTCGAACCAATTTTGTACCCCCGGGTGCGTCCGACACGCATATGCATTGACGGCAGTTTGTCGAGGATTAGGGTTTTGAAACGAGCCTCGGAAGGTGGGAATGACCCAAAGAATTGTGTGTGTCCACATGGTGTGTACACTATCATGGTGGGGTCTTGTTTGAACCAATTTTGTACCCCCGGGTGCGTCCAGCTACGCGCACAACGGCTATTAGTCAATGTTGTAGACAACACGATCAATGGATTAGGGTTTTCCCTGGAAAGTGAGCCTCGGATTGTGGGAATGACCCCAAAAATCGTTTGTCCACATAATGTACACACTATCATGGTGGGGGTGTTGTTTGAACCAATTTTGTACCCCCGGGTGGTCCAGGCTACCTTTTTGTTGGCAACCCAATTTGTCAATACATTGAGGGTTTCCACAGGCGAGCCTCGGAGGGTGGGAATGACCCAAAATTGTGTGTGTCCACATGGTGTGTACGTTATCATGGTGGTTGTTTGAAACAATTTTGTACCCCCGGGTGCGTCCCGCTACACCACATGCGTTGATGGCAATTAGTCAATGTTGTAGACAACACGGTCAATGGATTAGGATTTCCCTGAGAGCCTCGGATTGTGGGAATGACCCCAAAAATCATGTGTGTCCACATAATGTGTACACTATCATGGTGGGTCGTTGTTTGAACCAATTTGTACCCCCGGGTGCGTCAGGCTACACGCACATGCGCTGATGACTTGGTCAATGGATTAGGGTTTCCATGGAAAGCGAGCCTCGGGGTGGGAATGACCCAAAAATTTGTGTGTGTCCACATGGTGTATACCATGGTGGGTGTTGTTTGAACCAATTTTGTACTCCCGGGTGCGTCCGGCTGCACATGCGGCGATGGCAATTAGTCAATGTTGTAGACAACACGGTCCAATGGATTAGGGTTTTCCACAGGCAGGCCTGGGACATTGGAATGACCCCAAATGGTGTGTCCTGTGTATGCCCACTGTTCCTCATTACTGCTGCATTGTACCCCGGGTGCATCCGAGCTACACGCATATCGGCGACGGCAATTTGTCGGTGGATTGGGGTTTCCCTGACCGAGCCTCGGAAGGTGGGAATGACCCAAGAATTGTGTGTGTCCACATGGTGTATACACTATCATGGTGGGGTGTTTGAACCAATTTTGTACACCCGGGTGCGTCCGGCTACAGGCACATGCGCTGATGGTAATTAGTCAATGTTGTAGACAACACAGTCAATGTTAGGGTTTCCTGGAAAGCGAGCCTCAGATTGTGGGAATGACCCCAAAAATCGTGTGTGTCCACATAATGTACACACTATCATGGTGGGGTGTTGTTTGAACCAATTTTGTACCCCCGGGTCACGTCCCATTACACGCACATGCGGCCTTGACAATTTGTCCAATGGATTAGAGTTTCCACCAGGCGAGCCTCGGAGGGTGGGGCCCAAAAAATTGTGTGTCACATGGTGTGTACACTATCATGGTGGGGTGTTGTTTGAACCAATTTTGTACCCCGGGTGCGTCCGGCTACATGCACATGCGCTGACGGCAATTAGTCAATGTTGTAGACAGCACGGTCAATGGATGAGGGTTTCCCTGGAAAGCGAGCCTCGGATTGTGGGAATGACCCCAAAAATCGTGTGTGTCCACATAATGTACACACTATCATGGTGGGGTGTTGTTTGAACCAATTTTGTACCCGCGGGTGCGTCCGGCTACACGCACATGCGCTGACGGCAATTTGTCAATGGATTAGGGTTTCCCTGGAAAGCGAGCTCGGAGGGTGAGAATGACCCAAAAAATTGTGTGTCCACATGCAGTGTACACTATCATGGTGGGGTGTTGTTTGAACCAATTTTGTACCGCCGGGTGCGTCCGGCTACACGCACATGCGCTGATGGCAATTAGTCAATGTTGTAGACAACACGAATGGATTAGGGTTTCCCTGGAAAGCGAGCCTCGGATTGTGGGAATGACCCCAAAAATCATGTGTGTCCACATAATGTGTACACTATCATGGTGGGTCGTTGTTTGAAAATTTTGTACCCCCAGGTGCGTCCAGCTACACGCGCTGATGACAATTTGTCAATGGATTAGGGTTTCCCCGGAAAGCGAGCCTCGTGGGAATGACCCAAAAATTTGTGTGTGTCCACATGGTGTGTACACTATCTTGGTGGAGTGTTGTTTGAACCAATTTTGTACCCCGGGTGCGTCCAGCTACACGCACATGCGGCCCGATGGCAATTAGTCAATGTTGTAGACCCAACACGGTCAATGGATTAGGGTTTCTTTGGAAAGCGAGCCTCGGATTGTGGGAATGACCCCAAAAATCGTGTGTGTCCACATAATGTGTACACTATCATGGTGGGGTGTTGTTTGAACCAATTTTGTACCCACGGGTGCGTCCGGCTACACGCACATGCGCTTTGTCAATGGATTAGGGTTTCCCTGGAAAGCGAGCCTCGGGGGGTGGGAATGACCCAAAAAATTGTGTGTGTCCACATGGTGTGTACACTATCATGGTGGGGTGTTGTTTGAACCAATTTTGTACCCCGGTGCGTCCATTCTACCCCTTTTTGTCTTGGCTGATGGCAATTAGTCAATGTTGTAGACAACACGGTCAATGGATTAGGGTTTCCCTGGAAAGCTAGCCTCGGATTGTGGGAATGACCCCAAAAATCGTGTGTGTCCACATGGTGTGTCCACTATCATGGTGGGGTGTTGTTGAACCAATTTTGTAGCCCCGGGTGCGTCCGGCTACACGCACATGCGCTGGCGGCAATTTGTCAATGGATTAGGGTTTCTGGAAAGCAAGCCTCGGAAGGTGGGAATGACCCAAAAATTGAGTGTGTCCATGGTGTGTACACTATCATGGTAGGGAATATTGTTTAGACCAATTTTGTACCCGAATTAGATCATTCTACTTTGTATCTTGGCCCCGTGCTTAATTAGTCAATGTTGTGAATACCAGCACGAGTCCAATGGATTAGTGTTTCCCTGGAAAGCGAGCCTCGGATTGTGGGAATGACCCCAAAATCGTGTGTGTCCACATAATGTGTACACTATCATGGTGGGTGTTGTTTGAACCAATTTTGTACCCCCGGGTGCGTCCGGCTACACGCACATGCGCTGACGGCAATTTGTCAATGGATTAGGGTTTCCATGGAAAGCGAGCCTCGGAGGGTGGGAATGACCCAAAAAATTGTGTCCACATGGTGTGTGCACTATCTTGGTGGGGTGTTGTTTGAACCAATTTTATACCCCCGGGTGCGTCCGCCTACACGCACATGCGCTGATGGCAATTAGTCCAATGTTGTAGACAACACGGTCAATGGATTAGGGTTTCCATGGAAAGCGAGCCTCGATTGTGGGAATGCCCCCAAAAATCGTGTGTGTCCACATAATGTGTGTGTACACTATCATGGTAGGGTGTTGTTTGAACCAATTTTGTACCCACGGCGTCCGGTTACATGCACATGCGCTGACGACAATTTGTCAGATTAGGGTTTCCTGGAAAGCGAGCCTCGGAAGGTGGGAATGACCAAAATTGTGTGTCCACATGGTGTGTACTATCATGGTGGGGTGTTGTTTGAACCAATTTGTACCCCCGGGTGCGTCCATCTACACGCACATGCGGTGATGGCAATTAGTCAATGTTGTAGACAACACGGTCAATGGATTAGGGTTTCCCTGAAGCGAGCCTCTGATTGTGGGAATGACCCCAAAAATCACGTGTGTCCACATAATGTGTACACTATCATGGTGGGTCGTTGTTTGAACCAATTGTACCCCCGGGTGCGTCCGGCTACACGCACATGCGCTGACGGCAATTTGTCAATGGTTTAGGGTTTCCGTGGAAAGCGAGCCTCGGAGGGTGGGAATGACCCAAAAATTTGTGTGTGTCCACATGGTGTGTACACTATCATTGTGGGGTGTTGTTTGAACCAATTTTGTACCCCCGGGTGCGTCCGGCTACACGCACATGCGCTGATGGCAATTAGTCAATGTTGTAGACAACACGGTCAATGGATTAGGGTTTCCATGGAAAGCGAGCCTCGGATTGTGGGAATGACCCCAAAATCGTGTGTGTCCACATGTTGTGGTACACTATCATGGTGAGGTGTTGTTTGAACCAATTTTTTACCCCCGGGTGCGTCAAGGCTGCACGCACATGCGCTGACGGCGATTTGTCAATGGATTAGGGTTTCCCCGAAAAGCGAGCCTCGGAAGGTGGGAATGACCCAAAATTGTGTGTGTCCACATGGTGTGTACACTATCATGGTGGGGTGTTGTTTGAACCAATTTTGTACCCACGGGTGCGTCCGGCTACATGCACATGCGCTGACGGCAATTAGTCAATGTTGTAGACAGAACACGGTCAATGGATTAGGGTTTTCCTGAAAAGCGAGCACCAGTTGTGGAATGACCCCAAAAATCGTGTGTGTCCACATAATGTGTACACTATCATGGTGGGGGTGTTGTTTGAACCAATTTTGTACCCCCGGGTGCGTCAGGCTACACGCACATGCGCTGACGGCAATTTGTCAATGGATTAGGGTTTCCCTGAAAAGCGTGCCTCGGAAGGTGGGAATGACCCAAAGAATTGTGTGTGTCCACATGGTGTGTACACTATCATGGTGGGGTGTTGTTTGAACCAATTTTGTACCCCCGGGTCGTCCAGCTACACGCACATGCGCTGATGGCAATTTGTCAATGTTGTAGACATCACGGTCAATGGATTAGGGTTTCCTTGGAAAGCGAGCCTCAGATTGTGGGAATGACCCCAATAATCGTGTGTGTCCACATAATGTGTACACTATCATGGTGGGGTGTTGTTCGAACCAATTTTGTACCCCCGGGTGCGTCCGGCTACACGCACATGCGCTGACGGCAATTTGTCAATGGATTAGGGTTTCCCTGGAAAGCGAGCCTCGGAAGGTGGGAATGACCCCAAAAATTGTGTGTGTCCACATGGTGTGTACACTATCATGGTGGGGTGTTGTTTGAACCAATTTTGTACCCCCGGGTGCGTCCGGCTACACGCACATCGCTGATGGCAATTAGTCAATGTTGTAGACAACACGATCAATGGATTAGGGTTTCCCTGGAAAGTGAGCCTCGGATTGTGGGAATGACCCCAAAAATCGTTTCTGTCCACATAATGTACACACTATCATGGTGGGGTGTTGTTTGAACCAATTTGTACCCCCGGGTGCGTCTGCACATGCGCTGACGGCAATTTGTCAATGCATTAGGGTTTCCCCTGGAAAGCGAGCCTCGGAGGGTGGGAATGACCCAAAAATTGTGTGTGCATGGTGTGTACGCTATCATGGTGGGGTGTTGTTTGAACCAATTTTGTACCCCGGGTGCGTCCAGCTACATGCACTTTGATGGCAATTAGTCAATGTTGTAGACAACACGGTCAATGGATTAGAGGGTTTCCCTGGAAAGTGAGCCTTTCGGATTGTGGGAATGACCCCAAAAATCATGTGTGTCTATAATGTGTACACCCTATCATGGTGGGTCGTTGAACTTGATATTTTGTACCCACTGAGTGCGTCATTCCACACTTTGTCTGGCGTGGCAATTTGTCAATGGATTAGGGTTTCCCCCTGGAGAGCGAGCCTCGGAGGGTGGGAATGACCAAAAATTTGTGTGTGTCCACATAGTGTGTACACTATCATTGTGGGGTGTTGTTTGAACCAATTTTGTACGGGTGCGTCCGGCTACACGCACATGCGACGATGGCAATTAGTCAATGTTGTAGACAACACGGTCAATGGATTAGGGTTTCCATAAAGCGAGCCTAGGATTGTGGGAATGACTAAAAATCGTGTGTGTCCACGTAATGTGTACATCATGGGGGGGTGTTGTTTGAACCAATTTTGTACCCACGGGTGCGTCCGGCTACGACATGCGCTGACGGCAATTTGTCAATGGATTAGGGTTTCCCTGGCGAGCCTCGGAAGGTGGGAATGACCCAAAAAATTGTGTGTGTCCATGGTGTGTACACTATCATGGTGGGGTGTTGTTTGAACCATTTTGTACCCCGGGTCGTCACACGCACATGCGCTGATGGTAATTAGTCAATGTTGTAGACAGCACGGTCAATGGATGGGGTTTCCCTGGAAAGCGAGCCTCGGGTTGTTGTAGGAATGACCCCAAAAATCGTGTGTGTCCATATAATGCTATCATAGTGGGGTGTTGTTTGAACCAATTTTGTACCCCAGGGTGCGTCCGGCTACGCACATGCGCCGACGGCAATTTGTCAATGGATTAGGTTTCCACAGGCAGCCTCGGAAGGTGGGAATGACCCAAAAAATTGTGTGTGTCCACATGGTGTGTACACTATCATGGTGGGGTATTGTTTGAACCAATTTTGTACCCCAGGGTGCGTCCGGCTAGCACATCTTGGCGATGGCAATTAGTCAATGTTGTAGGCAACAGGGTTTCCCTGGAAAGCGAGCCTCGGATTGTGGGAATGACCCCAAAAATCGTGTGTGTCCACATAATGTACACACTATCATGGTGGGGTGTTGTTTGAACCAATTTTGTACCCCCGGGTGCGTCGGGCTACACGCATGCGCTGGCGGCAATTTGTCAATGGATTAGAGTTTCCCTGAAAGCGAGCCTCGGAGGGTGGGAATGACCCCAAAAATCGTGCCACATGGTGTGTACCCTATCATGGTGGGGTGTTGTTTGAACCAATTTTGTACCCCGGGTGCGTCCAGCTACAACATGCGCTGATGGTAATTAGTCAATGTTGTAGACAACACGGTCAATGGATTAGGGTTTCCCTGGAAAGCGAGCCTCGGATTGTGGGAATGACCCCAAAAATCACGTGTGTCCACATAATGTGTACACTATCATGGTGGGTCGTTGTTTGAACCAATTTTGTACCCCTGGGTGCGTCCGGCTACACGCACATGCGCTGACGGCAATTTGTCAATGGATTAGGGTTTCCCTGGAAAGCGAGCCTCGGAGGGTGGGAATGACCCAAAAATTTGTGTGTGTCCACATGGTGTGTACACTATCATTGTGGGGTGTTGTTTGAACCAATTTTGTACCCCCGGGTGCGCACATACGCTGATGGCAATTAGTCAATGTTGTAGACAACACGGTCAATGGATTAGGGTTTCCCTGGAAAGCGAGCCTCGGATTGTGGGAATGACCCCAAAAATCGTGTGTGTCCACATAATGTGTACACTATCATGGTGGAGTGTTGTTTGAACCAATTTTGTACCCCCGGGTGCGTCCGGCTACACGCACATGCGCTGACGGCAATTTGTCAATGGATTAGGGTTTCCCTGAAAAGCGAGCCTCGGAAGGTGGGAATGACCCAAAAATTTGTGTGTGTCCACATGGTGTGTACACTATCATTGTGGGGTGTTGTTTGAACCAATTTTGTACCCCCGGGTGCGTCCGGCTACACGCACATGCGCTGATGGCAATTAGTCAATGTTGTAGACAACACGGTCAATGGATTAGGGTTTCCATGGAAAGCGAGCCTCGGATGTGGGAATGACCCCGAAAATCGTGTGTGTCCACATAATGTGTGTCCACTATCATGGTGGGGTGTTGTTTGAACCAATTTTGTACCCCGGGTGCGTCCGGCTACACGCACATGCGGACGGCGGTCAATGGATTAGGGTTTCCCTGAAAAGCGAGCCTCGAAGGTGGGAATGACCCAAAAAATTGTGTGTGTCTACATGGTGTGTACACTATCATGGTGGGGTGTTGTTTGAACCAATTTTGTACCCCCGGGTCCGTCCGGCTACACGCACATGCGCGACGGCAATTTGTCAATGGTAGGGTTTCCACAGGCCGAGCCTCGGAGGGTGGGAATGACCCAAAAAATTGTGTGTGTCCACATGGTGTGTACGCTATCATGGTGGGGTGTTGTTTGAACCAATTTTGTACCCCCGGGTGCGTCCAGCTACACACATATGCGCTGATGGCAATTAGTCAATGTTGTAGACAACACGGTCAATGGATTAGGGTTTCCCTGGAAAGTGAGCCTCGGATTGTGGGAATGACCCAAAAATCATGTGTGTCCACATAATGTGTACACTATCATGGTGGGTCGTTGTTTGAACCAATTTTGTACCCACAGGTGCGTCATTTACGCACATGCGCTGTGGCAATTTGTCAATGGATTAGGGTTTCCTGGGCGAGCCTCGGAGGGTGGGAATGACCCAAAAATTTGTGTCCACATGGTGTGTACACTATCATTGTGGGGTGTTGTTTGAACCAATTTTGTACCCCGGGTGCGTCAACTACGCGCACGCGCGTGGCAATTAGTCAATGTTGTAGACATACGGTCAATGGATTAGGGTTTCCCTGGAAAGCGAGCCTCGGATTGTGGAATGACCCCAAAAATCGTGTGTGTCCACATAATGTGTACACTATCATGGTGGGGTGTTGTTTGAACCAATTTTGTACCCCCGGGTGCGTCCTACACGCACATGCTGACGGCAGTTGTCAATGGATTAGGGTTTCCATGGCAACCTCGGAAGGTGGGAATGACCAAAAAATTGTGTGTGTCCACATGGTGTGTACACTATCATGGTGGGGTGTTGTTTGAACCAATTTTGTACCCCCGGGTGCGTCCAGCTACACGCACATGCGCTGATGGTAATTAGTCAATGTTGTAGACAGCACGGTCAATGGATTAGGGTTTTCCCTGGAGCGAGCCTCAGATTGTGGGAATGACCCCAAAAATGTGTGTGTCCACATAATGTACACACTATCATGGTGGGGTGTTGTTTGAACCAATTTTGTACCCCGGGTGCGTCCGGCTACACGCACATGCGCTGACGGCAATTTGTCAATGGATTAGGGTTTCCCTGAAAAGCGAGCCTCGGAGGGTGGGAATGACCCAAAAAATTGTGTGTGTCCACATGGTGTGTACACTATCATGGTGGGGTGTTGTTTGAACCAATTTTGTACCCCCGGGTGCGTCCGGCTACACGCACATGCGCTGGTGGCAATTAGTCAATGTTGTGAGAACACGGTCAATGGATTAGGGTTTCCCTGGAAAGAGCCTCGGATTGTGGGAATGACCCCAAAAATCGTGTGTGTCCACATAATGTACACACTATCATGGTGGGGTGTTGTTTGAACCAATTTTGTACCCAGGGTGCGTCCGGCTACACGCACATGCGCTGACGGCAATTTGTCAATGGATTAGGGTTTCCCTGGAAAGCGAGCCTCGGAGGGTGGGAATGACCCAAAAATTGTGTGTCCACATGGTGTGTACACTATCATGGTGGGGTGTTGTTTGAACCAATTTTGTACCCCCGGGTGCGTCCAGCTACAGGCACACGCTGATGGCAATTAGTCAATGTTGTAGACAACACGGTCAATGGATTAGGGTTTCCATGGAAAGCGAGCCTCGGATTGTGGGAATGACCCCAAAAATCGTGTGTGTCCACATAATGTGTACACTATCATGGTGGGTCGTTGTTTGAACCAATTTTGTACCCCCGGGTGCGTCCGGCTACACGCACATGCGCCGACGGCAATTTGTCAATGGATTAGGGTTTCCCGAAAGCGAGCCTCGGAGGGTGGGAATGACCCAAAAATTTGTGTGTGTCCACATGGTGTGTACACTATCATTGTGGGGTGTTGTTTGAACCAATTTTGTACCCCCGGGTGCGTCCGGCTACACGCACATGCGCTTAGTCAATGTTGTAGACAACACGGTCAATGGATTAGGGTTTGGAAAGCGAGCCTCGGATTGTGGGAATGACCCCAAAAATCATGTGTGTCCACATAATGTGTACACTATCATGGTGGGTCGTTGTTTGAACCAATTTTGTACCCCCGGGTGCGTCCGGCTACACGCACATGCGCTGACGGCAATTTGTCAATGGATTAGGGTTTCCCTGGAAGCGAGCCTCGGGTGGGAATGACCCAAAAATTTGTGTGTCCACATGGTGTGTACACTATCATTGTGGGGTGTTGTTTGAACCAATTTTGTACCCCCGGGTGCGTCAGGCTACACGCACATGCGCTGATGGCAATTAGTCAATGTTGTAGACAACACGGTCAATGGATTAGGGTTTCCTGGAAAGCGAGCCTCGGATTGTGGGAATGACCCCAAAAATCGTGTGTGTCACATAATGTGTACACTATCATGGTGGGTGTTGTTTGAACCAATTTTGTACCCCGGGTGCGTCCGGCTACACGCACATGCGCTGACGGCAGTTTGTCAATGGATTAGGGTTTCCCTGAAAAGCGAGCCTCGAAGGTGGGAATGACCCAAAAAATTGTGTGTGTCTACATGGTGTGTACACTATCATGGTGGGGTGTTGTTTGAACCAATTTTGTACCCCCGGTGCGTCCACGCACATGCGCTGATGGCAATTATTCAATGTTGTAGACAACACGGTCAATGGATTAGGGTTTCCCTGGAAAGCGAGCCTCAAATTGTGGGAATGACACCAAAAATCGTGTGTGTCCACATAATGTGTACACTATCATGGTGGGGTGTTGTTTGAACCAATTTTGTAGCCCCGGGTGCGTCCGGCTACACGCACATCCGCTGATGGCAATTTGTCAATGGATTAGGGTTTCCATGGAAAGCAAGCCTCGGAAGGTGGGAATGACCCAAAAATTGAGTGTGTCCACATGGTGTGTACACTATCATGGTGGGGTGTTGTTTGAACCAATTTTGTACCCGGGTGCGTCCGGCTACACGCACATGCGTTGATGGCAATTAGTCAATGTTGTAGACAGCACGGTCAATGGATTAGGGTTTCCCTGGAAAGCGAGCCTCGGATTGTGGGAATGACCCCAAAAATCGTGTGTGTCCACATAATGTACACTATCATGGTGGGGTGTTGTTTAAACCAATTTTGTACCCCGGGTGCTACGGCTACGCACATGCGCCGACGGCAATTTGTCCCTGGAAAGCGTGCCTCGGACGTGGGAATGACCCAAAAAATTGTGTGTGTCCACATGGTGTGTACACTATCATGGTGGGGTGTTGTTTGAACCAATTTTGTACCCCGGGTGCGTCCGGCTACGCACATGCGCTGATGGCAATTAGTCAATGTTGTAGAGAACACGGTCAATGGATTAGGGTTTCCCTGGAAAGCGAGCCTCGGATTGTGGGAATGACCCCAAAAATCGTGTGTGTCCACATAATGTGTACACTATCATGGTGGGGTGTTGTTTGAACCAATTTTGTACCCCCGGGTGCGTCCGGCTACACGCACATGCGCTGACGGCAATTTGTCAATGGATTAGGGTTTCCCTGGAAAGCGAGCCTCGGAGGGTGGGAATGACCCAAAAATTGTGTGTGTCCACATGGTGTGTACACTATCATGGTGGGGTGTTGTTTGAACCAATTTTGTACCCCGGGTGCGTCCGGCTACACGCACATGCGCTGACGGCAATTTGTCAATGGATTAGGGTTTCCCTGGAAAGCGAGCCTCGGAGGGTGGGAATGACCCAAAAAATTGCGTGTGTCCACATGGTGTGTACACTATCATGGTGGGGTGTTGTTTGAACCAATTTTGTACCCCCGGGTGCGTCCGGCTACACGCACATGCGCTGATGGCAATTAGTCAATGTTGTAGACAACACGGTCAATGGATTAGGGTTTCCCTGGAAAGCGAGCCTCGGATTGTGGGAATGACCCCAAAAATCATGTGTGTCCACATAATGTGTACACTATCATGGTGGGTCGTTGTTTGAACCAATTTTGTACCCCCGGGTGCGTCCGGCTGGCACATGCGCTGACGGCAATTTGTCAATGGATTAGGGTTTCCAGGACGAGCCTCGGAGGGTGGGAATGACCCAAAAATTTGTGTGTCCACATGGTGTGTACACTATCATTGTGGGGTGTTGTTTGAACCAATTTTGTACCCCGGGTGCGTCCTGCCCCACATGCGTGATGGCAATTAGTCAATGTTGTAGACAACACGGTCAATGGATTAGGGTTTGGAAAGCGAGCCTCGGATTGTGGGAATGACCCCAAAAATCATGTGTGTCCACATAATGTGTACACTATCATGGTGGGTCGTTGTTTGAACCAATTTTGTACCCCCAGGTGCGTCCGTCCACGCACATGCGCCGGCGGCAATTTGTCAATGGATTAGGGTTTCCCTGGGAAGGGGTGGGAATGACCCAAAAATTTGTGTGTGTCCACATGGTGTGTACACTATCATTGTGGGGTGTTGTTTGACCAATTTTGTACCCCCGGTGCGTCCGGCTACACGCATGCGGCTGATGGCAATTAGTCAATGTTGTAGACAACACGGTCAATGGATTAGGGTTTCCCTGGAAGCGAGCCTCGGATTGTGGGAATGACCCCAAAATCGTGTGTGTCCACATAATGTGTACACTATCATGGTGGGGTGTTGTTTGAACCAATTTTGTACCCCCGGGTGCGTCCGGCTACACGCAATGCGCGACGACGGTTGTCAATGGATTAGGGTTTCCATGAAAAGCGAGCCTCGAAGGTGGGAATGACCCAAAAAAATTGTGTGTGTCTACATGGTGTGTACACTATCATGGTGGGGTGTTGTTTGAACCAATTTTGTACCCCGGGTGCGTCCAGCTACACGCACATGCGCTGATGGCATATTCAATGTTGTAGACAACACGGTCAATGGATTAGGGTTTCCCTGGAAAGCGAGCCTCAAATTGTGGGAATGACACCAAAAATCGTGTGTGTCCACATAATGTGTACACTATCATGGTGGGGTGTTGTTTGAACCAATTTTGTACCCCCGGGTGCGTCCGGCTACACGCACATCCGCTGACGGCAATTTGTCAATGGATTAGGGTTTCCCTGGAAAGCAAGCCTCGGAAGGTGGGAATGACCCAAAAAATTGTGTGTGTCCACATGGTGTGTACACTATCATGGTGGGGTGTTGTTTGAACCAATTTTGTACCCCGGGTGCGTCCGGCTACACGCACATGCGCTGATGGCAATTAGTCAATGTTGTAGACAACACGGTCAATGGATTAGTGTTTCCCTGGACCCTCGGATTGTGGGAATGACCCCAAAAATCGTGTGTGTCCACATAATGTGTACACTATCTGGTGGGGTGTTGTTTGAACCAATTTTGCCCCCGGGTGCGTCCGGCTACACGCACATGCGCTGTTGGCAATTTGTCAATGGATTAGGGTTCCCTGACGAGCCTCGGAGGGTGGGAATGACCCAAAAAATTGTGTGTGTCCACATGGTGTGTACACTATCATGGTGGGGTGTTGTTTGAACCAATTTTGTACCCGGGTGCGTCAGGCTACACGCACATGCGCTGATGGCAATTAGTCAATGTTGTAGAGAACACGGTCAATGGATTAGGGTTTCCCAAAGCGAGCCTCGGATTGTGGGAATGACCCCAAAAATTGTGTGTCCACATAATGTGTACACTATCATGGTGGGGTGTTGTTTGAACCAATTTTGTACCCCCGGGTGCGTCCAGCTACACGCACATGCGCTGACGGCAATTTGTCAATGGATTAGGGTTTCCCTGAAAAGCGTGCCTCGGAAGGTGGGAATGACCCAAAAAATTGTGTGTGTCACATGGTGTGTACACTATCATGGTGGGGTGTTGTTTGAACCAATTTTGTACCCCCGGGTGCGTCCGGCTACGCACATGCTGATAGCAATTAGTCAATGTTGTAGACAGCACGGTCAATGGATTAGGGTTTCCCTGGAAAGCGAGCCTCGGATTGTGGGAATGACCCCAAAATCGTGTGTGTCCACACTATCATGGTGGGGTGTTGTTTGAACCAATTTTGTACCCCCGGGTGCGTCGGCTACATGCGCTGGCGGCAATTTGTCAATGGATTAGGGTTTCCTGGAGAAAGCGAGCCTCGGAGGGTGGGAATGACCAAAAAATTGTGTGTGTCCACATGGTGTGTACACTATCATGGTGGGGTGTTGTTTGAACCAATTTTGTACCCCGGGTGCGTCCAGCTACACGCACACATGCGCTGATGGCAATTAGTCAATGTTGTAGACAACACGGTCAATGGATTAGGGTTTCCCTTGAAGCGAGCCTCGGATTGTGGGAATGCCCCAAAAATCACGTGTCCACATAATGTACACTATCATGGTGGGTCGTTGTTTGAACCAATTTTGTACCCTGGAGTGCGTCCGGCTGCACATGCGGCTGGCAACAGTCAATGGTTTAGGGTTTCCGTGGAAGCGAGCCTCGGAGGAGGGAATGCCCAAAGTGTGTGTCCACATGGTGTGTACACTATCATTGTGGGGTGTTGTTTGAACCAATTTTGTACCACCGGGTGCGTCCGACTACACGCACATGCGCTGATGGCAATTAGTCAATGTTGTAGACAACACGGTCAATGGATTAGGGTTTCCTGGAAAGCGAGCCTCGGATTGTGGGAATGACCCCAAAAATCGTGTGTCCACATAATGTGTACACTATCATGGTGGGGTGTTGTTTGAACCAATTTTGTACCCCGGGTGCGTCCAGCTACACGCACATGCGCGCGTTGTCAATGGATTAGGGTTTCCCTGGGCGAGCCTCGGAAGGTGGGAATGACCCAAAAATTTGTGTGTCCACATGGTGTGTACACTATCATGGTGGGGTGTTGTTTGAACCAATTTTGTACCCCCGGGTGCGTCCGGCTACCGCACATGCGCTGATGGCAATTAGTCAATGTTGTAGACACACGGTCAATGGATTAGGGTTTCCATGGAAAGCGAGCCTCGGATTGTGGGAATGACCCAAAAAGTGTGTGTCCACATAATGTGTACACTATCATGGTGGGGTGTTTGAACCAATTTTGTACCCCGGTGCGTCCGGCTACGCACATGCGCTGACGGCAATTTGTCAATGTTAGGGTTCCCTGAAAAGCTGCCTCGGAAGGTGGGAATGACCCAAAAAATTGTGTGTGTCCACATGGTGTGTACACTATCATGGTGGGGTGTTGTTTGAACCAATTTTGTACCCCCGGGTGCGTCCCTACACGCACATGCGCTGATGGCAATTTGTCAATGTTGTAGACATCACGGTCAATGGATTAGGGTTTCCTTGGAAAGCGAGCCTCGGAGTGTGGGAATGACCCCAAAAATCGTGTGTGTCCACATAATGTACACTATCATGGTGGGGTGTTGTTCGAACCAATTTTGTACCCCCGGTGGCTACATGCACATGCGCTGACGGCAATTTGTCAATGGATTAGGGTTTCCATGGCGAGCCTCGGAAGGTGGGAATGACCCAAAAAATTGTGTGTCCACATGGTGTGTACACTATCATGGTGGGGTGTTGTTTGAACCAATTTTGTACCCCGGGTGCGTCCAGCTACACGCACAATTAGTCAATGTTGTAGACAACACGGTCAATGGATTAGGGTTTCCCTGGAAAGCGAGCCTCGGATTGTGGGAATGACCCCAAAAATCGTGTCTGTCCACATAATGTACACACTATCATGGTGGGGTGTTGTTCGAACCAATTTTGTACCCCCGGGTGCGTCCGGCTACACGCACATGCGCTCGACAATTTGTCAATGGATTAGGGTTTCCATGGAAAGCCCTCGGAAGGTGGGAATGACCCAAAAAATTGTGTGTGTCCACATGGTGTGTACGTTATCATGGTGGGGTGTTGTTTGAACCAATTTTGTACCCGGGTGCGTCCGACTACACGCACATGCGCTGATGGCAATTAGTCAATGTTGTAGACAACACGGTCAATGGATTAGGGTTTCCTTGGAAAGCGAGCCTCGGATTGTGGGAATGACCCCAAAAATCATGTGTGTCCACATAATGTGTACACTATCATGGTGGGTCGTTGTTTGAACCAATTTTGTACCCCTGGCGTCCGGCTACACGCACATGCGCTGGCGGCAATTTGTCAATGGATTAGGGTTTCCCTGGAAAGCGAGCCTCGGAGGGTGGGAATGACCCAAAAATTTGTGTGTGTCCACATGGTGTGTACACTATCATTGTGGGGTGTTGTTTGAACCAATTTTGTACCCGAGTGCGTCCGGCTACCGCACATGCGCTGATGGCAATTAGTCAATGTTGTAGACAACACGGTCAATGGATTAGGGTTTCCCTGGAAAGCGAGCCTCGGATTGTGGGAATGACCCCAAAAATCGTGTGTGTCCACATAATGTGTACACTATCATGGTGGGGTGTTGTTTTGAACCAATTTTGTACCCCCGGGTGCGTCCGGCTACACGCACATGCGCTGACGGCAATTTGTCAATGGATTTCCCTGAAAAGCGAGCCTCGGAAGGTGGGAATGACCCAAAAAATTGTGTGTCCACATGGTGTGTACAATATCATGGTGGGGTGTTGTTTGAACCAGTTTTGTACCCCCGGGTGCGTCCAGCTACACGCACATGCGTTGATGGCAATTAGTCAATGTTGTAGACAGCACGGTCAATGGATTAGGGTTTGGAAAGCGAGCCTCGGATTGTGGGAATGACCCCAAAAATCGTGTGTGTCCACATAATGGTACACTATCATGGTGGGGTGTTGTTTGAACCAATTTTGTACCACCGGGTGCGTCCGGCAACACGCACATCCGCTGACGGCAATTTGTCAATGGATTAGGGTTTCCCTGGAAAGCGAGCCTCGGAAGGTGGGAATGACCCAAAAAAGTGAGTGTGTCCACATGGTGTGTACACTATCATGGTGGGGTGTTGTTTGAACCAATTTTGTACCCCCGGGTGCGTCTACACGCACATGGCAATTAGTCAATGTTGTAGACAGCACGGTCAATGGATTAGGGTTTCCATGGAAAGCGAGCCTCGGATTGTGGGAATGACCCCAAATATCGTGTGTCCACATAATGTGTACACTATCATGGTGGGGTGTTGTTTTGAACCAATTTTGTACCCCGGGTGCGTCCGGCTACACGCGCCTGACGGCAATTTGTCAATGGATTAGGGTTTCCCTGGAAAGCGAGCCTCGGAGGGTGGGAATGACCCAAAAAATTGTGTGTGTCCACATGGTGTGTACACTATCATGGTGGGGTGTTGTTTGAACCAATTTTGTACCCCGGGTGCGTCCGGCTACACGCACATGCGCTGGGCAATTAGTCAATGTTGTAGACAACACGGTCAATGGATTAGGGTTTCCCTGGAAAGCGAGCCTCGGATTGTGGGAATGACCCTAAAAATCGTGTGTGTCCACATAATGTGTACACTATCATGGTGGGGTGTTGTTTGAACCAATTTGTACCCCCGGGTGCGTCCGGCTACACGCACATGCGCTGACGGCAAGTCAATGGATTAGGGTTTCCCTGAAAAGCGAGCCTCGGAAGGTGGGAATGACCCAAAAAATTGTGTGTGTCCACATGGTGTGTACACACTATCATGGTGGGGTGTTGTTTGAACCAATTTTGTACCCCGGGTGCGTCCGGCTACACGCACATCGCTGATGGCAATTAGTCAATGTTGTAGGCAACACGCCCGGTCAATGGATTAGGGTTTCCTTGGAACCTCGGGTTGTGGGAATGACCCCAAAAATCGTGTGTGTCATATAATGTGTACACTATCATGGTGGAGTGTTGTTGAACCAATTTTGTACCCCGGGTGCGTCCGGCTACGCACATGCGCTGGCGGCAATTTGTCAATGGATTAGGGTTTCCCTGGCAAGCGAGCCTGGAAGGTGGGGATGACCCAAAAAATTGTGTGTGTCCACATGGTGTGTACACTATCATGGTGGGGTGTTTTTTGAACCAATTTTGTACCCACGGGTGCGTCCGGCTACACGCACATGCGCTGACGGTAATTAGTCAATGTTGTAGACAGCACGGTCAATGGATTAAGGTTTCCCTGGAAATCGAGCCTCGGATTGTGGGAATGACCCCAAAAATCGTGTGTGTCCACATAATGTACACACTATCATGGTGGGGTGTTGTTTGAACCAATTTGTACCCCCGGGTGCATCCAGCTACACGCACATGCGCTGACAGCAATGGATTAGGGTTTCCCTGGAAAGCGAGCCTAGGAGGGTGGGAATGACCCAAAAATTGTGTGTGTCCAAATGGTGTGTACACTATCATGGTGGGATTGTTTGAACCAATTTGTACCCGAGGGTGCGTCCAGCTAGGCACATCTTGATGGAAATTAGTCAATGTTGTAGACAGCACGGTCAACGGATTAGGGTTTCCCTGGAAACGAGCCTCGGATTGTGGGAATGACCCCAAAAATCATGTGTGTCCCATAATGTGTACACTATCATGGTGGGTCGTTATTTGAACCAATTTTGTACCCCCTGGTGCGTCCGGCTACACGCACATGCGCTGGCGGCAATTTGTCAATGGATTAGGTTTCCTGGAGACGAGCCTCGGAAGGTGGGAATGACCCAAAAAAAATTGTGTCCACATGGTGTACACTATCATTGGCAGGGTGTTGTTTGGACAATTTTGTACCCGGGTGCGTCCCGGCTACTGCGCACATGCGTGGCAATTAGTCAATGTTGTAAGACAACACGGTCAATGGATTAGGGTTTCCATGGGAGCCTCGGATTGTGGGAGTGACCCCAAAGCGTGTGTCCACATAATGTGTACACTATCATGGTGGGGTGTTGTTTGAACCAATTTTGTACCCCCGGGTGCGTACGGCTACACGCACGCGCTGACGGCAGTTTGTCAATGGATTAGGGTTTCCCTGAAAAGCGAGCCTCGAAGGTGGGAATGACCCAAAAAATTGTGTGTGTCTACATGGTGTGTACACTATCATGGTGGGGTGTTGTTTGAACCAATTTTGTACCCCCAGGTGCGTCCGTCTACATGCACATGCGCTGATGGCAATTAGTCAATGTTGTAGACAACACGGTCAATGGATTAGGGTTTCCCTGGAAAGCGAGCCTCAAATTGTGGGAATGACACCAAAAATCGTGTGCCACATAATATGTACACTATCATGGTGGGGTGTTGTTTGAACCAATTTTGTAGCCCCGGGTGCGTCCGGCTACACGCACATGCGCTGGCGGCAATTTGTCAATGGATTAGGGTTTCCCTGGAAAGCAAGCCTCGGAAGGTGGGAATGACCCAAAAAATTGAGTGTGTCCACATGGTGTGTACACACTATCATGGTGGGGTGTTGTTTGAACTAATTTTGTACCCCCGGGTGCGTCCGACTACATGCACATGCGCGATGGCAATTAGTCAATGTTGTAGACAGCACGGTCAATGGATTAGTGTTTCCCTGTGGGAAGCGAGCCTCGGATTGTGGGAATGACCCAAAATCGTGTGTGTCCACATAATGTGTACACTATCATGGTCGGTGTTGTTTGAACCAATTTTGTACCCCGGGTGCGTCCGGCTACGCATGCGCTGATGGCAATTTGTCAATGGATTAGGATTTCCCTGGAAAGCGAGCCTCGGAGGGTGGGAATGACCCAAAAAATTGTGTGTGTCCACATGGTGTGCACACTATCATGGTGGGTGTTGTTTGAACCAATTTTGTACCACCGGGTGCGTCCGGCTACACGCACATGCGCTGATGGCAATTAGTCAATGTTGTAGACAACACGGTCAATGGATTAGGGTTTCCCTGGAAGCGAGCCTCGGATTGTGGGAATGACCCCAAAAATCGTGTGTGTCCATAATGTGTACACTATCATGGTGGGGTGTTGTTTGAACCAATTTTGTACCCCAGGGTGCGTCCGGCTACACGCACATGCGCTGACGGCAATTTGTCAATGGATTAGGGTTTCCCTGGAAAGCGAGCCTCGGAAGGTGGGAATGGCCCAAAAAATTGTGTGTTCACATGGTGTGTACACTATCATGGTGGGGGGTGTTGTTTGAACCAATTTTGTACCCCGGGTGCGTCCAGCTACACGCACATGCGCTGATGGCAATTAGTCAATGTTGTAGACAACACGGTCAATGGATTAGGGTTTCCCTTGAAAGCGCCTCGGATTGTGGGAATGACCCCAAAATCGTGTGTATAATGTGTACACTATCATGGTGGGTGTTGTTTTGAACCAATTTTGTACCCCTGGGTGCGTCCGGCTACATGCACTGACGGCAATTTGTCAATGGTTTAGGGTTTAGGTAAATGACCTCGGAGGTGGAATGACCCAAAATTTGTGTGTGTCACTGGTGTGTACCTTCATTGTGGGGTATTGTTTGAACCAATTTTGGTACCCCGGGTGCGTCCGGCTACACGCACATGCGCTGATGGCAATTAGTCAATGTTGTAGACAACACGGTCAATGGATTAGGGTTCCCTGGAAAGCGAACCTCGGATTGTGGGAATGACCCCAAAAATCGTGTGTCCACATAATGTGTACACTATCATGGTAGGGTGTTGTTTGAACCAATTTTGTACCCCCGGGTGCGTCCGGCTACACGCACATGCGCTGACGGCAGTTCAATGGATTAGGGTTTCCCTGGAAAGCGAGCCTCGGAGGGTGGGAATGACCCAAAAAATTGAGTGTGTCCACATGGTGTGTACACTATCATGGTGGGGTGTTGTTTGAACCAATTTTGTACCCCCGAGTGCGTCCGGCTACACGCACATGCGCTGATGGCAATTAGTCAATGTTGTAGACCACGGTCAATGGATTAGGGTTTCCCTGGAAAGCGAGCCTCGGATTGTGAGAATGACCCCAAAAATCGTGTGTGTCCACATAATGTGTACACTATCATGGTGGGGTGTTGTTTGAACCAATTTTGTACCCCGGGTGCGTCCGGCTACATGTGCGCTGACGGCAATTTGTCAATGGATTAGGGTTTCCCTGGAAAGCGAGCCTCGAAGGGTGGGAATGACCCAAAAAATTGTGTGTCCACATGGTGTGTACACTATCATGGTGGGGTGTTGTTTGAACCAATTTTGTACCCCGGGTCGTCCAGCTACACGCACATGCGCTGATGGCAATTTGTCAATGTTGTAGACATCACGGTCAATGGATTAGGGTTTCCTTGGAAAGCGAGCCTCGGGGTTGTGAGAATGACCCCAAAAATCGTGTGTGTCCACATAATGTGTACACTATCATGGTGGGGTGTTGTTCGAACCAATTTTGTACCCCCGGGTGCGTCCGGCTACACGCACATGCGTGGACGGCAATTTGTCAATGGATTAGGGTTTCCCTGAAAAGCGAGCCTCGGAAGGTGGGAATGACCCAAAAAATTGTGTGTGTCCACATGGTGTGTACACTATCATGGTGGGGTGTTGTTTGAACCAATTTTGTACCCCGGGTGCGTCCGGCTACATGCACGCTGATGGCAATTAGTCAATGTTGTAGACAACACGATCAATGGATTAGGGTTTCCCGGAAAGCGAACCTCGGATTGTGGGAATGACCCCAAAAATCGTTTGTGTCCACAAATGTACACACTATCATGGTGGGGTGTTGTTTGAACTAATTTTGTACCCCCGGGTGCGGCACATGCGCTGACGGCAATTTGTCAATGCATTAGGGTTTCCCCCTGGAAAGCGAGCCTCGGATGGTGGGAATGACCCAAAAAATTGTGTGTGTCAACATGGTGTGTACACTCTCATGGTGGGGTGTTGTTTGAACCAATTTTGTACCGCCGGGTACACGCGCATGCGCTGATGGCAATTAGTCAATGTTGTAAAACATGGTCAATGGATTAGGGTTTCCATGGAAAGGAGCCTCGGGTTGTGGGAATGACCCCAAAATCATGTGTGTCCACATAATGTGTACACTATCATGGTGGGTGTTGTTTGAACCAATTTTGTACCCCCGGGTGCGTCCGGCTACACGCACATGCGCTGGCGGCAATTCAATGGATTAGGGTTTCCCTGGAAAGCGAGCCTCGGAGGGTGGGAATGACCCAAAAATTTGTGTGTGTCCACATGGTGTGTACACTATCATTGTGGGGTGTTGTTTGAACCAATTTTGTACCCCCGGGTGTCCGGCTACACGCACATGCGCTGATGGCAATTAGTCAATGTTGTAGACAACACGGTCAATGGATTAGGGTTTCCCAGGAAAGCGAGCCTCGGATTGTGGGAATGACCCCAAAATCGTGTGTGTCCACATAGTGTGTACACTATCATGGTAGGGTGTTGTTTGAACCAATTTTGTACCCGCGGGTGCGTCCGGCTACACGCACATGCGCTGACGGTAATTTGTCAATGGATTAGGGTTTCCCTGGAAAGCGAGCCTCGGAGGGTGGGAATGACCCAATTGTGTGTGTCCACATGGTGTGTACACTATCATGGTGGGGTGTTGTTTGAACCAATTTTGTACCCCCGGTGCGTCCGGCTACACGTGCGCTGATGGTAATTAGTCAATGTTGTAGACCGCACGGTCAATGGATTAGGGTTTCCCCAGGCGAGCCTCAGATTGTAGAATGACACAAAAATCGTGTGTCCACATAATGTACACACTATCATGGTGGGTGGTGTTTGAACCAATTTTGTACCCCGGGTGCGTCCGGCTACGCACATGCGCCGACGGCAATTTGTCAATGGATTAGAGTTTCCCTGGAAAGCGAGCCTCGGAGGGTGGGGCCCAAAATTGTGTGTGTCCATGGTGTGTACACTATCATGGTGGGGTGTTGTTTGAACCAATTTTGTACCCTCGGGTGCGTCCGGCTACACGCACATGCCCTGATGGCAATTAGTCAATGTTGTAGACAACACGGTCAATGGATTAGGGTTTCCCTGGAAAGCGAGCCTCGGATTGTGGGAATGACCCCAAAAATCGTGTGTGTCCACATAATGTACACTATCATGGTGGGGTGTTGTTTGAACCAATTTTGTACCCCCGGGTGCGTCCGGCTACACGCACATGCGCTGACGGCAATTTGTCAATGGATTAGGGTTTAGCGTGCCTCGGAAGGTGGGAATGACCCAAAAAATTGTGTGTGTTCACATGGTGTGTACACTATCATGGTGGGGTGTTGTTTGAACCAATTTTGTACCCCGGGTGCGTCCAGCTACCGCACATGCGCTGATGGTAATTAGTCAATGTTGTAGACAACACGGTCAATGGATTAGGGTTTCCCTGGAAAGCCTCGGATTGTGGGAATGACCCCAAAAATCATGTGTGTCCACATAATGTGTACACTATCATGGTGGGTCGTTGTTTGAACCAATTTTGTACCCCTGGGTGCGTCCGGCTACGCGCACATGCGCTGACGGCAATTTGTCAATGGATTAGGGTTTCCATGGAAAGCGAGCCTCGGAGGGTGGGAATGACCCAAAAAATTGTGTGTGTGTCCACATGGTGTGTACACTATCATTGTGGGGTGTTGTTTGAACCAATTTTTTACCCCCGGGTGCGTCCGGCTACATACCTCTTGGCCCAATGCTTAATTAATCAAATGTTGTAGACAACACGGTCAATGGATTAGGGTTTTCCTGGAAAGCGAGCCTCGGTTGTGGGAATGACCCCAAAAATCATGTGTGTCCCATTGTGTGTACACTATCATGGTGGGTCGTTGTTTGAACCAATTTTGTACCCCCAGGTGCGTCCGGCTACACGCACATGCGCCGACGGCAATTTGTCAATGGATTAGGGTTTCCTGGAAACGAGCCTCGGAGGGTGGGAATGACCCAAAAATTTGTGTGTGTCCACATGGTGTGTACCTATCATGGTGGGGTATTGTTTGAACCAATTTTGTACCCCGGGTGCGTCCAGCTACGCACATGCGGTAGCGAATTAGTCAATGTTGTAGACAACACGGTCAATGGATTAGGGTTTCACTGAAAGCGAGCCTCGGATTGTGGGAATGACCCCAAAAATGGTGTGTGTGTGTGTCCACTATCATGGTGGGGTGTTGTTTTGAACAATTTTGTACCCAGGAGTGTTTGATCCGTCTACGCACATGCGGTTTGTGATGGATTAGGGTTTCCCATAAACCGAGCCTCGAAGGTGGGAATGACCCAAAATTGTGTGTGTCTACATGGTGTGTACACTATCATGGTGGGGTGTTGTTTGAACCCATTTTGTACCCCCGGGTGCGTCAGCTACACGCACATGCGCTGATGGCAATTATTCAATGTTGTAGACAACACGGTCAATGGATTAGGGTTTCCATGGAAAGCGAGCCTCGTGTGGGAATGACCCCAAAATCGTGTGTGTCCACATAATGTGTCCACTATCATGGTGGGGTGTTGTTTGAACCATTTGTATTGGAGTGCGTCCGACTAGCTACACGCACATGCGCTGGCGGCAATTTGTCAATGGATTAGGGTTTCCCTGGAAAGCAAGCCTCGGAAGGTGGGGAATGACCCAAAAAATTGAGTGTGTCCACATGTATTGTGTACACTATCATGGTGGGGTGTTGTTTGAACCAATTTTGTACCCCGGGTGCGTCCGGCTGCACGCACATGCGCTGATGGCAATTAGTCAATGTTGTAGACAGCACGGTCAATGGATTAGTGTTTCCCTGGAAAGCGAGCCTCAGTTGTGGGAATGACCCCAAAATCGTGTGTGTCCACATAATGTGTACACTATCATGGTGGGGTGTTGTTTGAACCAATTTTGTACCGCCGGGTGCGTCCGGCTAGCACATGCGCTGACGACAATTTGTCAATGGATTAAGGTTTCCCTGGAAAGCGAGCCTCGGAGGGTGGGAATGCATTGTTTGTGTCCACATGGTGTGTACACTATCATGATGGGGTGTGTTGGTTGAACCAATTTTGTACCCCCGGGTCCGTCCGGCTAACATGCGCTGGTGGCAATTAGTCAATGTTGTAGAGAACACGGTCAATGGATTAGGGTTTCCCCGGCGAGCCTCGGATTGTGGGAATGACCCCAAAAATCGTGTGTGTCAAGTACACTATCATGGTGGGGTGTTTGAACCAATTTTGTACCCCCGGGGTGCGTCCGGTTACATGCACATGCGCTGACAATTTGTCAATGGATTGGGGTTTCCCTTCTGAAAAGCGAGCCTCGGAAGGTGGGAATGACCCAAAAAATTGTGTGTGTCCACATGGTGTGTACTATCATGGTGGGGTGTTGTTTGAACCAATTTTGTACCCCGGGTGCGTCCGGCTACAGGCACATGCGCTGATGGCAATTGGTCAATGTTGTGACCGGCCGCGGTCAATGGATTAGGGTTTCCCTGGAAACCGAGTCGGGTTGTGGGAATGACCCCAAAAAAATCGTGTGTGTCCAAATAATGTACACTATCATGGTGGGGTGTTGTTTTAACCAATTTTGTACCCCCGGGTACGTCCGGCTACACGCACATGCGCTGACAGCAATTTGTCAATGGATTAGGATTTCCCTGGAAACGAGCCTCGGAGGGTGGGAATGACCCCAAAATTGCGTGTGTCCACATGGTGTGTACACTATCATGGTGGGGTGTTGTTTGAACCAATTTTGTACCCCGGGTGCGTCCAGCTACAGGCACATGCGCTGATGGCAATTTAGTCAATGTTGTAGACAACACGGTCAATGGATTAGGGTTTCCACGGAAAGCGAGCCTCGGATTGTGGGAATGACCCAAAAATCATGTGTGTCCACAATGTGTACACTATCATGGTGGAGTCGTTGTTTGAACCAATTTTGTACACAGGTGCGTCGGCTACACATGCGGCGGCGGCAATTTATTAAATGGATTAGGGTTTCACAGGCGAGCCTCGGAGGTGGGAATGACCCAAAAATTTGTGTGTGTCCACATGGTGTGTACACTATCATTGTGGGGTGTTGTTTGAACCAATTTTGTACCCCCGAGTGCGTCCGGCTACACGCACATGCACTGATGGCAATTAGTCAATGTTGTAGACAACACGGTCAATGGATTAGGGTTTCCCAGGAAAGCCTCGGATTGTGGGAATGACCCCAAAAATCATGTGTGTCCACATAATGTGTACACACTATCATGGTGGGTCGTTGTTTGAACCAATTTTGTACCCACGGGTGCGTCCGGCTACACGCACACATGCGCCGACGGCAATTTGTCAATGGATTAGGGTTTCACTAAGCGAGCCTCGGAGGGTGGGAATGACCCAAAAATTTGTGTGTCCACATGGTGTGTACACTATCATTGTGGGGTGTTGTTTGAACCAATTTTGTACCCACGGGTGCGTCCGGCTAGCACATGCGCTGACGGCAATTGGTCAATGTTGTAGACACCCGGTCAATGGATTAGGGTTTCCATGGGGAAGCGAGCCTCGGATTGTGGGAATGACCCCAAAATCGTGTGTGTCCACATAATATGTACACTATCATGGTGGGGTGTTGTTTGAACCAATTTTGTACCCCGGGTGCGTCCGGCTACACGCACATGCGCTGACGGCAATTTGTCAATGGATTAGGGTTTCCCTGGAAAGCGAGCCTCGGAGGGTGGGAATGACCCAAAAAATTGTGTGTGTCTACATGGTGTGTACACTATCATGGTGGGGTGTTGTTTGAACCAATTTTGTACCCTCGGGTGCGTCCGGCTACATGCACATGCGCTGACGGCAATTAGTCAATGTTGTGACAACACGGTCAATGGATTAGGGTTTCCCTGGAAAGCGAGCCTCAAATTGTGGGAATGACACCAAAAATCGTGTGTGTCCACATAATGTGTACACTATCATGGTGGGGTGTTGTTTGAACCAATTTTGTCCCCGGGTGCGTCCGGCTACACGCACATCCGCTGACGGCAATTTGTCAATGGATTAGGGTTTCCCTGGAAAGCAAGCCTCGGAAGGTGGGAATGACCCAAAAAATTGTGTGTGTCCACATGGTGTGTACACTATCATGGTGGGGTGTTGTTTGAACCAATTTTGCACCCCCGGGTGCGTCCATTACTTTTTATGCGCTGATGGCAATTAGTCAATGTTGTAGACAGCACGGTCAATGGATTAGTGTTTCCCTGGAAGCGAGCCTCGGATTGTGGGAATGACCCCAAAAATCGTGTGTCCACATAATGTGTACACTATCATGGTGGGGTGTTGTTTGAACCAATTTTGTACCCACGGGTGCGTCCGGCTACACGCACATGCGCTGACGGCAATTTGTCAATGGATTAGGGTTTCCATGGAAAGCGAGCCTCGGAGGGTGGGAATGACCCAAAAATTGTGTGTCCACATAGTGTGTACACTATCATGGTGGGGTGTTGTTTGAACCAATTTTGTACCCCGGGTGCGTCCGGCTACACGCACATGCGCTGACGGCAATTAGTCAATGTTGTAGAGAACACGGTCAATGGATTAGGGTTTCCTGGAAAGCGAGCCTCGGATTGTGGGAATGACCCCAAAAATCGTGTGTGTCCACATGGTGTGTACACTATCATGGTGGGGTGTTGTTTGAACCAATTTTGTACCCCCGGGTGCGTCCAGTTACATGCACATGCGCTGACGGCAATTTGTCAATGGATTAGGGTTTCCCTGAAAAGCGAGCCTCGGAAGGTGGGAATGACCCAAAAAATTGTGTGTCCACATGGTGTGTACACTATCATGGTGGGGTGTTGTTAACCAATTTTGTACCCCGGGTGCGTCCGGCTACACGCACATGCGACGATGGCAATTAGTCAATGTTGTAGACGGCACGGTCAATGGATTAGGGTTTCCCTGGAAAGCGGGCGCCTCGGATTGTGGGAATAACCCCAAAAATCGTGTGTGTCAACATAATGTGTACTATCATGGTAGGGTGTTGTTTGAACAAATTTTGTACCCCCGGGTGCGTACGGCTACACACATGCGCCGACGGCAATTTGTCAATGGATTAGGGTTTCCATGACGAGCCTCGGAGGGTGGGAATGACCCAAAAATTGGTGTCCACATAGTGTGTACACTATCATGGTGGGGTGTTGTTTGAACCAATTTGTACCCCCGGGTGCGTCCGACTACACGCACATGCGCTGATAGCAATTAGTCAATGGTGTAGACAACACGGTCAATGGATTAGGGTTTCCCTTGAAAGCGAGCCTCGGATTGTGGGAATGACCCCGAAAATCACGTGTGTCCACATAATGTGTACACTATCATGGTGGGTCGTTGTTTGAACCAATTTGTACCCCCGGGTGCGTCCGGCTACACGCACATGCGGTGACGGCAATTTGTCAATGGTTTAGGGTTTCCGTGGAAAGCGAGCCTCGGAGGGTGGGAATGACCCAAAAATTTGTGTGTGTCCACATGGTGTGTACACTATCATTGTGGGGTGTTGTTTGAACCAATTTTGTACCCCCGGGTGCGTCCAGCTACACGCATATGCGCTGATGGCAATTAGTCAATGTTGTAGACAACACGGTCAATGGATTAGGGTTTCCCTGGAAGCGAGCCTCGGATTGTGGGAATGACCCCAAAAATTCGTGTGTGTCCACATAATGTACACACTATCATGGTGGGGTGTTGTTTGAACCAATTTTGTACCCCGGGTGCGTCCGGCTACAGCGCTGACGGCAGTTTGTCAATGGATTAGGGTTTCCCTGGAAAGCGAGCGGAAGGTGGGAATGACCCAAAAAAGTGTGTGTGTCCACATGGTGTGGCACACTATCATGGTGGGGTGTTGTTTGAACAAATTTGTACCCCCGGGTTTGTCCAGCTACACGCACATCGCTGATGGCAATTAGTCAATGTTGTAGACAATACGGTCAATGGATTAGGGTTTTCCCTGGAGAGCCTCGGATTGTGGGAATGACCCCAAAACTCGTGTGTCCACATAGTGTGTACACTATCATGGTGGGAGTGTTGTTTGAACCAATTTTGTACCCCGGGTGCGTCCGGCTACCGCACATGCGCTGACGGCAATTTGTTAATGGATTAGGGTTTCCCTGAAAGCGTGCCTCGGAAGGTGGGAATGACCCAAAAAAATTGTGTGTGTCCATGGTGTGTACACTATCATGGTGGGGTGTTGTTTGAACCAATTTTGCACCCCCGGGTGCGTCCTACACGCACATGCGCTGATGGCAATTTGTCAATGTTGTGAACATCCGCGATTGTGGATTGGGTTTCCTTGGAGCGAAATCGTGTGTGTCCTGTGTGCACCCTCATGGTGGTGTTGTTCGAACCAATTTTGTACCCCCGGGTGCGTCGGTTCGCATATGCATTGACGGCAATTTGTCAATGGATTAGGGTTTTCCCAAACGAGCCTCGGAAGGTGGGAATGACCCAAAAAATTGTGTGTGTCCACATGGTGTGTACACTATCATGGTGGGGTGTTGTTTGAACCAATTTTGTACCCCGGGTGCGTCCGGCTACACGCACATGCGCGCTGATGGCAATTAGTCAATGTTGTAGACAGCACGGTCAATGGATTAGGGTTTCCCTGAAAAGCGAGCCTCGGATTGTGGGAATGACCCCAAAAATCGTGTGTGTCCACATAATGTACACACTATCATGGTGGGGTGTTGTTTGAACCAATTTTATACCCCCGGGTGCGTCCGGCTCACGCACATCTGTTGACGGCAATTGTCGATTAGGGTTCCCTGGAAAGCGAGCCTCGGAGGGTGGGAATGACCCAAAAAATTGTGTGTGTCCACATGGTGTGTACGTTATCATGGTGGGGTGTTGTTTGAACCAATTTTGTACCCCCAGGTGCGTCCAGCTACACGCACATGCGCTGATGGCAATTAGTCAATGTTGTAGACAACACGGTCAATGGATTAGGGTTTGGAAAGCGAGCCTCGGATTGTGGGAATGACCCCAAAAATCATGTGTGTCCACATAATGTGTACACTATCATGGTGGGTCGTTGTTTGAACCAATTTTGTACCCCCGGGTGCGTCCGGCTACACGCACATGCGCGGACGGCAATTTGTCAATGGATTAGGGTTTCCCTGAAAAGCGAGCCTCGGAAGGTGGGAATGACCCAAAAAATTGTGTGTGTCCACATGGTGTGTACACTATCATGGTGGGGTGTTGTTTGAACCAATTTTGTACCCCGGGTGCGTCCGGCTACGCACATGCGATGGCAATTAGTCAATGTTGTAGACAACACGGTCAATGGATTACCCCTGGAAAGCGAGCCTCGGATTGTGGGAATAACCCCCAAAAACCGTGTGTGTCCACATAATGTGTACACTATCATGGTGGGGTGTTTGAACCAATTTTGTACCCCCGGGTGCGTCCGGCTACCCGCACACGCTGGCGGCAATTTGTCAATGGATTTGGGTTTCCCTGACGAGCCTCGGAAGTGGGAATGACCCAAAAAATTGTGTGTCCACATGGTTGTGTACAATATCATGGTGGGGTGTTGTTTTGAACCAAGTTTGTACCCCCGGGTGTGTCATTCTGCCTTTTTTATGCGTGGTGGCAATTAGTCAATGTTGTAGACAACATGGTCAATGGATTAGGGTTTCCATGGAAAGCAGCCTCGGGTTGTGGGAATGACCCCAAAAATCGTGTGTGTCCACATGTGGTACACTATCATGGTGGGGTGTTGTTTGAACCAATTTTGTACCACCGGGTGCGTCCGGCTACACGCACATGCGCTGACGGCAATTTGTCAATGGATTAGGGTTTCCCTGAAAAGCGAGCCTCGGAAGGTGGGAATGACCCAAAAAATTGTGTGTGTCCACATGGTGTGTCCACTATCATGGTGGGGTGTTGTTTGAACCAATTTTGTACCCGCGGGTCTACACGCACATGCGCTGATGGCAATTAGTCAATGTTGTAAAGAACACGGTCAATGGATTAGGGTTTCCCTTGGAAGCGAGCCTCGGATTGTGGGAATGACCCCAAATATCGTGTGTCCACATAATGTGTACACTATCATGTGGTAGGGTGTTGTTTGAACCAATTTTGTACCCAC
>JAUUTY010001457.1:0-44439 GCA_030979885.1 Lolium multiflorum
TCACCAATTATCTTTGTTACATCGTTTTACTGCTCAGGACAGCGAGAAGCTAACAAGAGGATGCTGATCGTCTCCAACGTATCGATAATTTCTTATGTTCCATGCTACTTTATTGACAAATACCTACATGTTTTATACACATTATATATGTCATATTTATGCATTTTGAGACTAACCTATTAACAAGATGCCGAAGAACCAGTTGTTGTTTTCCTGCTGTTTTTGGTTTTTGAAATCCTAGTAAGGAAATATTCTCGGGTGGGCCAGAAACTTTCGCCCAGAGTCCTATTTTTGCACGAAGCTTCCGGAAGATCGAAGAGATGCTTAACGAAGTGAGGCCACGAGGCAGCCAGGGGATAGGGCGGCGCGGGCTGGCCCCTGGCCGCGCCGGCCTGCCCCCTTGGCCCTCGTGTGGCCCGACGTTGCTGCCCACTTCTCCCGGCCTGGGTGCGAAACCCCCGGTCACTAAGGCCACGATCGGAAAACCTTCCGAGACGCCGCCGCCGCGAATCCCATCTCGGGGATTCAGGAGATCACCTCCAGCACCACCCTCCCGGAGAGGGGATTCATCTCCGGAGGACTCTACACCGCCAGTCGCCTCAGGAGTGATGAGTGAGTAGTTCACCCACGGACCATGGGTCCACTGCCAGTAGCTAGATGGTCGTGCTACTCCCTTGTTGTGCTGTTGTTGGATCTTGTGAGCTGCTAACATGATCAAGATCATCTATGTTGTAATACTATATGTTGCGTTTGTCAGGATCCAGATGGATAGAGAGTACTATGATTATGGTGATTATCAATCTATTGTTTATGTGTTGTTTATGATCTTGCATGCTCTCCGTTATTAGTAGAGCTCGGCCAAGTTTTTGCTCTTAACTCAGGGAGTATTTATGCTCGATAGTGGGTTCATGCCTTCATTGACACATGGGTGACGGTAGGTTCTAAGGTTGTGATGTCCTGTTGCCACTAGGGATAAACATTGATGCTATGTCTAGGGATTGTAGTTATCGATTACATTACGCACCATACTTAATGCAATTGTCAGTTGTTAGCAACTTAATGCGAATAGGTTCGGATGATAACACGAAGGAGTGGACTTTTTAGGCATAGATGCGGTTGGATGGCGGTCTATGTTCTTGTGCGCGGATTAAATCTCACTATATTTATCATATCATGTATATGCATTGTTGTGCCTTTCTCTATTTGTCAATTGCCATTGTAATTTGTTCACCAACATGCTTTTATCTTATGGGAGAGACACCTCTAGTGAGCGTGGACCCCGGTCCTATTCTTTACATAACATACAATCTACTTGTATCTACTTGTTTTATTGTTTTCTTTGCAAACATCTTCCTCGATAAGTTTAATCCTTTGTTAGCAAGCCGGTGAGATTGACAACCTCACTGTTTCGTTGAGGCAATGCTGGTTTTGTTGTGCGATTCACGTTGGCGGCGGAATCCACGGTGTTGCGCCGCACATCACATTTCCGCGACCATCAACCTTCAACGTGCTTCTTGGCTCCTACTGGATTCGATTAAACCTTGGTTTCTTTATGAGGGAAAACTGTACGCATCACATCTTCCTCTTGGGGTTCCCAACGGACGTGTACATTCACGCGCATCAGCTGCAGCAGTGCGAAACTGGAAGAAGCCCGAGAGCACGATCCCCAGCCACGTTGAGAAAAGCGGCCCGACCTGGCGCGAAGTTCAACATAAACATTGGAGCGAAGGCGCGCCCGCCAAGGAAAGTATAGGCGCCCCAAACGGGCAGGCAGAGTGCCTGGAGCCGCCCGGCTGATGCCGATCTTAGAGGCATCGGAACGTCTGAGTATGGTATCGTGATCCGGACAGTAGCGGGTCCAAGACATTGGACGTCGTGGCAAAGACGATCTGCGATCGGCCCTCAACCAAAAATGAAAACAAGGATCTTATCTCTAGCATGCCACGTAGCTACAGTGAAACCAAGAAGTGCTAAACCTTCACGAAGCATTGCAATGGAAAGGAGGTAGATTCCATAATCGACCAGAGTATCCTCGACATGCGTTTTATTACGTATTCAGTAGTTGATCCAAAGCGGATGCAGGCCGATACCATCAAATACTTGACAGAATCGACTCGGGGGGAACATAGATGGATGAGACACGAGGATGCGAAGCTTGGAGTGGATGTCAAATGCCCAGCAGAACAGCTCAAGTATGGGGGCCGATGCATAAACAAATCGGCCATATAAATTGAAAATCCAAATTTTTTGGGCACAGCCGATGCGTAAACATCGACTTAAGAAATTAAAAACGATGCACGGCCATCGACTCAAGGGATCTGACGGTACAAACGAAGCCTAATGGAGCGATCATCGAATTCACGTGGCAGTACGGAAGAGGCCTAGGTGGAATGGTTGGTGGCTCAGATTGGCAAATCTTCAAAGTCGGCGGCGCACACGTAAGCATGCGAGATCAGGTTAGGATCATGAGAACGGCCGATGACCATCCAATTGGCGTGACATTTCCTTCTGGGACTTGACCAAGGTGACAACTCCATCAAACATCCTCACCAGAAGCTGCATCAGTCTGCCCGAGGTGATGAGCTAATCTGAGCAGCAAGACGCAAGAATGGAGCTAGGAAGAGTTCAAGGGCCACTACGTTTGAGGCTTCTTAGTTTGCCGATCCTTCCAGAGCCGTCCTAGTGCATTGTCTCCTTGGGCGTAAGCTTTCCTGCCCTGTTTTGATGAAGAGCTGGAGTGGCTCGGGGGCAGCTCACCTTGAAGGTTCTCTGCTGGCCAAAGCCCATTTGGTCGGAATTACCTACAAAGCCCTTTGTTCGACCTGCGCATCCTCACCACTAATCTCGCCTTGACTGAGGCTCGGGGGCAGCTCGCCCTCAAGGTTCTTTGTTCTGAGGAGCTAGAGCCACCAATTTGAAGAGGAAGCCATCATAATTGATAGGCTTTGGGCCAGTTTGTTGCTGCAAAGAAACAAAGCATCGCAAGGAAAGTTGTAGGCGATTAAGTACAGGAGTATCAGCTTCAACATCAAGGTTGTCAGCAACGGGCTAAGGAGCTTTCCTGGAAGCATTAATCCAGGAGTTTTGCCGTCAGGACAAACATCACGATCGGATGATTTTGAAGTCCAAAGATCTAAGGGTCTCAAGGCTGTGTGCTGGACATGTTCGATTGGGAGTTTGGATCTGAATTTCAAGGATTACCGTTTGAAAATCGGAATTGGGACAAGGGTTGCAGGTCACCATGAGGGATAACTGAATTAACCTGTCTCGCAATTTTTCCTGAGGAACTGATGCGTTACCATCAGTTCATCAAGGCGTGGGCCGCCTTTGACAATCGGAAAACGTCAAGATGAGAAATCAGACGATTGGAAATTAAGATCGGAAGAACATATTCATCTTCATTAGTAAAAGAGGTGATTTCTTACAAAGAGGAGCCGATTACTCAACAAAAGGGAACAGATCGCTACTAGCAGCTCCCTATTCTAAGGATTGTTGTCATCTTCGCTATCGCCGAGGTAGCTGCCATCGTCGCTGCTGGCGACGATTTCCTCGTCGCTGCTACTGTAACCTTCAGCGAAGGCTTCTTCCTCTTCATCGTCGTCGTCTTCATCTGACCAAGCCCAGCCACGGATGCGTTTGGGCGGCGGTTCGTCGGAGGAGGTGTCTTCCTCCTGCTCCTGCTTCGTGTCGGAGGAGACGTCTTCGTCTTCATCCTCCTCGTCTTCTTCTTTGGTACAGGAGGTGAATTTGCCCCGGAAGGGGGGGTCGTTGCTGTCGCTCTCCGCCTCTAGTTCTCCGTCGATTAAGAACCGAAGATCATCTTCCCCGTCAGTCAGGGGCATGTCACCATCCGACCAGACGAGGTCTTCGGGTCGGCCTTCGGGCACGAAGTCAAAGTCAAAATCTTGCTCATCCCAATGCTCGGGAGCGCGCCGGTTGTACGCTTCCGTCTGATTGACCTCCGGCTCTCCTTCACTCGCGGAAGAGGAATTGGGAGGGGGAAGAGGAAGACATGGCTACGGAGGGAGAGGGTTTTTGGGTGACGGATGGTTTGGAGCAAGGGGATGAGGAGGTGAACGTGATACGGTTAACGAAGGGAATATATTGGATATTCAATACTCAAGCAGTTCCCGAGGATGTGGTGCCAATATTGTCAGATCGTGCAGAGAAGGTGAGAAGGCAGACGTCCTTGATGAAGAGAATGCTGCGACGGTTCTGCTTGCACGACATGACCCCTCGAAGGAAGAATGGATGGTTTTGAAATTATGTTGCAAAACCGAGGGGGCATGTGTTATACCAGATTTTTGGCCAAATCAGGAGATGGGCCGTAAGTGAAGATGGGCTTTGAAGATTACACGTGGAGCACCTTTTGAGGCGGCCTTGCGCTAAGAGTTTAGGCTGAATTGCCGTGTATCTCTAATATATATTAGATCGTATCATATTTAGAATTAACGGATAGGGAGGTCAGCCGTGCAGTTGGGTGCACGCCTCCAATTAGAAAGTCCCTTGGACTATAAATATGTATCTAGGGTTATGGAAGAAGGAGGACAATCACGTTCACAACAAACACAAATGCATTTTCCTTACCCCCTTCCTTAGAGGGGTTTCTTAGGAGTGACATCATGCTGCCCTGGTGCATCTCGCGATCTAGAGCGTGCTCTTTATTCGTCTACCTTGTGCTGCTCGTCTGAAACGTTGTTGATGGCGAGCAGCACTACTTATCGTAGATGTTTTGGGCTCATTGATGCTTTCTCGTACATATCTGCGTGGCAATGCCGTCCCTGGACACCTAGCTGCCCTTACACCTATCGGGGTGTAAGGGCAGCATCTTGCCGTTACTTAGTAGATCCGATCTGTTATAGTTGCTCCTTGCTCAAGAGATTAGTTTAATATCTGCATAGTTAGGCCTTATCCTGGGGTGACGATCCGGTAGTACGTTAGGTGTTGTTTACCGTTCCTACGGATGTTCCGGAAATTAACGTAATGTTGGTTTAGGCCTCTTGTAGGGTAGTTTTTGCATCATCTTCCGTATACGCTTTAGACCCGTCCCCCGCGTAGGGCCGTTCAGTTATGCGGTGAAAACCCTAAGCTATCGTAGATTGGTTTAGCTTTGTTTTGATCGAGCAGGATCCCCCATTGCAAATCAAACGTGAACCATGGGGCGATCGGCTCTTTGAGCCGATCTGCAGGGCAACCTGAGAGCCGATAGGGCTTAATGTTTACGTGTCTACCATGCAGGAGCAATCGAAGCAATCTAACACCTTCCTGATCGGGTCTAGGTCAGGTGGCACGCCCTAGCAACCGCCGGGACGTGGCTGGAAGATTTGCGGGACGACGCGAGGTGCGGTGATACGTCTCTCAACGTATACGATAATTTCTTATGTTCATGCTACTTTATTGATGATACCTACATGTTATGCACATTATATGTCATATTTATGCATTTACTGGAACTAACCTATTAACAGATGCCGAAGAGCCAATTGTTGTTTTCTGCTGTTTTTGGTTTCAGAAATCCTAGTAAAGAAATATTCTCGGAATTGGGCGAAACTTTCGCCCAGGGTCCCATTTTTGCAACGAAGCTTCGAGAAGACCGAAGAGATAACGAAGTAGAGGCCATGGCGGCGGAGGGGAGGCAGGCGCGGCGGAGCCCAACCGCGCCGACCTACCACAGGCCCCTCGTGGCCCACGCGTGAGGACCCTCCGCCTGCCCAAGCTTCCCCGTCGCGAGCCCGATGCCGAGCCACGATCACGGAAAACCTTACTGGGGGGCATACACTTCCCACGAATCCATCTCGGGGAGTTAGGAGATCGCCACCGAGCACCACTGCCGGAGGGGATTCATCTCCGGAGGACTCTACACCGCCATGGTCGCCTCCCGAGTGATGGTGAGTAGTTCACCCTGGACCATGGGTCCATAGCGGTAGCTAGATGGTCGTCTTCTCCTTGTTGTGCTTCATTGTTGGATCTTGTGAGCTGCTAACATGATCAAGATCATCTATATGTAATTCTATATGTTGTGTTTGTCGGGATCAGATGGATTGAGAGTACTATGATTATGGTGATTATCAATCTATTGTTCATGTGTTGTTTATGATCTTGCATGCTCTCCGTTACTAGTAAAGGCTCTAGCCAAGTTTTTACTCTTAACTCCAAGAGGGAGTATTTTTATGCTCGATAGTGGGTTCATGCCTCCATTAAATATGGGACAGTGAGAGAAAGTTCTAAGGTTGTGGATGTGCTGTTGCCACTAGGGATAAAACATTGATACATGTCTAAGGATGTAGTTGTTGATTACATTCGCACCATACTTAATGCAATTGTGTGTTGCTTTGCAACAATACTGGAGGGTTCGGATGATAACACGAAGGTGGACTTTTTAAGCATAGATGCAGTTGGATGGCGGTCTATGTGCTGTGTCATGCCAAATTAAATCTCACTATATTTATCATATCATGTATATGCATTGTTATGCCTTTCTCTATTTGTCAATTGCCCGGCTTTAATTTGTTTACCCAACATGCTTTTATCTTATGGGAGGGCACCTCTAGTGAGCTGTGGACCCAGGTCCTATTCTTTACATAGCATACAATCTGCAATTGTGTTTTACTGTTTTCTTTACAAACATCTTCCCCTCGATACGTTTAATCCTTTATTTTGTCAAGCAGTGAGATTGACAACCTCACTGTTTCGTTGGGGCAAGTACTTTGGTTTTGTTGTGCAGGTTCCGCGTTGGCGCGGGAATCCCTGGTGTCGCCGCATCACATTTAGCGACCATCAACCTTCAACGTGCGTGGCTCCTCTTGGTTCGATTAAACCTTGGTTCATACTGAGGGAAACTTGCCGTTGTGCGCATCATACCTTCCTCTTGGGGTTCCCAACGGGCGTGTACATCTACGGCGCATCAAGCACTTTTCTGGCGTCGTTGCCGAGGAGGAACAGACACGCTGCAAGGGGAGTCTCACTTCTCAATCTCTTTACTTTGTTTTGTCTTGCTTTATTTTGTTTTCTACTTTGTTTGCTGCACCTAAACAGCTTACACACAAAAATTAGTTGCTAGTTTTACTTTATTTACTGTCTTGTTCTCTATATCAAAAACACAAAAAAAAAATTAGTTACTTGCATTTAATTTATTTTGTTATCATGTCTAGTCCTATACTTGTTTTTATTTTTCACTAGTTAGGCTTAATGGAAAACAACAAAAAAATTTAGAGATCTTTATGAACTTTATCTTGAATTAGGACATGATGTGTTTGAAGAGAAAATTAAAAAACCCATGGAACTTTATTTGCGCAGAATAGTTGTAGCAATGTTATTAGCATGAACTCTTTGAACACTATTATTATTGCTAAAGCTATGGAAAAATTTAAGCTTTGGGAAGCTGGTTTTGAGGAGCATGACATTTTTAGTCCCCCAAGCATGGAGGGAAATTTACTTTGATGATACTTCTCCTATATATGATGCTTGCAATAATGATGTGATATTTTCAGTCCACCTAGTATTGAGGAGAAAGTTAATTATGATTACAATATACCTCCTATGTATGATGATTATGGTGATGAGAATAATAATGATAGCTATTTTTATTGAGTTTGCTCCCACTACAACTAATAAAATTGATTATGCTTATGTGGAGAGTAATAATTTTATCCATGCATATGGCTCATGAAAAGAATGTTGTATGTGATAGTTATATTGTTGAGTTTGTTCATGATGCTACTGAAAGTTATTATGAGAGAGGGAAACATGGTTATATGCATCTTAATAATATTAAGTTTCCCCTCTTTATATTGAGAATCTTGAAGTTGCGCTTGTGTTGCTTTTCTATGCTTGCCCCTTTGTTCTTCATGAATTTATTTGTGTACAAGATTCCTTTTCATAGAAAGTGGGTTAGGCTTAAATGTGCTTTGAATTTGCTTCTTGATGTTCTTTTTTGCTTCAAATCTTAATTCTCGCAAGAGCATCATTAAAACTGCTGAGCCCATCTTAATGGCTATAAAGAAAGAACTTCTTGGGAAATAACCCCATGTTTATTTTACTACAGTACTTTGTTTTATATTTGAGTCTTGGAGTTGTTTACTACTGTAGCAACCTCTCCCTTATCATGTTTTTGTGCCAAGTAAAGTTTCTATGTCAAAGTTGATGTTATATTTGGGATCGCTGTGAAACAGCATTGCTGTCTGTCACGAATCTGGGCAAGTTCTCTGAAAATTCAAAAATCTGCCAATTTATGAGCGTGATCCTCAGATATGTACGCAACTTTCATTAGATTTTAGAGTTTTTCCATTTGAGCAAAGTCTAGTGCCCGACTTTAAATTAATCTTATGGACTGTTCTGTTTTGACAGATTCTGCCTTTTATTTAGCATTTTTGCTATGTTCGATTTATTTCTTTGATCCACTAATGTCAGTAGCATTATGCAATGTCAAGTGAAAATAATGATTGTGTCACCTCTGAATGAGTGAATTATTAATGATACTAACCCTCTAATGAGTTTGCTTGAAGTTTGGTGTGAAGGAAGTTTTCAAAGGTCAAGAGAGGAGAATGATATGATCAAGAGGAGTGATAGCTCTAAGCTTGGGGATGCCCCCGTGGTTCTTGCATATTTTAAGAAGACTCAAGCGTCTAAGCTTGGGCATGCCCAAGGCATCCCCTTCTTCATCGACAACATCATCAGGTTCCTCCCCAGAAACTATATTTTTATTCAATCACATCTTGTGTTCTTTACTTGGAGCGTCGGTTTGTTTTTGTTTTTTGTTTTTGTTTGAATAAGATGGATCCTAGCATTCACTTTGTGGGAGAGAGACACGCTCGCTGTTGCATATGGACACATGTGTCCTTAGGCTTTACTCATAATGTTCAAGGCGAAATTTCTTCTTCGTTAAATTGTTATATGGTTGGAATTGGAAAATGCTACATGTAGTAATTCTAAAATGTCTTGGATAATGTGATACTTGTAAATTGTTGTGCTCATGTTAAGCTCTTGCATCTTATGCTTTGCACCCATTAATGAAGAAATACATAGAGCTTGCTAAAATTTGATTTGCATATTTGGTTTCTCTAAGGTCTAGATATTATCTAGTATTGAGTTTGAACAACGAGGAAGGCGGTGTAGAGTCTCATAATGTTTACAATATGTCTTTTATGTGGGTGTGAGTTTTGCTGCACAGGTTCATCCTTGAGTTTGCTTCAAATAACCTTTAGCCTAAACCTTGTATCGAGAGGGAATACTTCTCATGCATCCAAAAATCCTTGGGCCAACTACTATGCCATTTGTGTCCACCATACCTACCTACTACATGGTATTTCTCCGCCATTCCAAAGTAAATTGTTTGAGTGCTACCTTTAAAATTCCATCATTCACCTTTGCAATATATAGCTCATGTGGGACAAAATAGCCTTAAAAACTATCGTAGTATTGAATATGTACTTATGCACTTTATATTTTATTAAGTTGCTTGTTGTACGATAACCATTTCTCGGGAACGCCATCAACTATTGTTGAATATCATATGAGTTGCTGTGCATGTAGTCTTGTGCGAAGGATCTATCATTTTAATTAGTTTAGACATGCAAAATTATTGAGAAGAACATTGGACGCTAACTGCATACATGAATCATGGTTGAAGTTTCAGTTTTGGACATATATCCTCAATATCATATGAGAATAATAACTTTGCTACATGCTTATGCATTTAGAGGAGTCCATTATCTGTTGTCCATGTTGTCCAGTATGGATGTCTAAGTTGAGAATAATCAAAAGCGAGAAATCCGAAATGCGAGAGCATTCTCCTTAGACCTTTGTGCAAGTAGCATGGTACCCCCTTGTGACACTTGGTTGAAACATGGCATCCGAGATCAGGTAGTCCAAGCTAAGTAGGACGAGTGCGGGCACTATTAGTACACTATGCATGAGGCTTGCAACTTGTAAAAGATATAATTTACATAACTCATATGCTTTATTACTACGTTGACAAAATTGTTTCATGTTTTTCAAAAAAGCTCTAGCACAAATACGGCAATCGATGCTCCTCTTTGAAGGACCTTTCTTTTACTTTTATTGTTGAGTCAGTTTACCTATCTCTCTCCACCATAAGAAGCAAACACTTGTGTGAACTGTGCATTGATTCCTACATACTTGCAAATTGCACTTGTATATTACTTTTATGTTGACAATATCCATGAGATATACATGTTATAAGTTGAAAGCAACCGCTGAAACTTAATCTTCCTATGTGTTGCTTCAACACCTTTACTTTGATTATTGCTTTATGAGTTAACTCTTATGCAAGACTTATTGATACTTGTCTTGAAGTACTATTCATGAGAAGTCTTGCTTTATAATTCAGTTGTTTACTCATGTCATTACCTTTGTTTGATGGCTGCATTCATTACATATGTTTACAAATGGTATGATCAGATTATGATGGCATGTCACTTGAGAAATTATCTTTGTTATCGTTTTACATGCTCGGGACGAGAACTAAGCTTAGGGATGCTGATACGTCTCAATATCGATAATTTCTTATATTTCCATGCTACTTTATTGATATTACCTACATGTTTTATGCATTATATCATATTTATGCATTTTAAGGAACTAACCTAACAAGATGCAGAAAGAAAATTGATTCTTGTTTTCTGCTGTTTTTAGTTTCAGAAATCCTAGTAAAGAAATATTCTCGGGTGGACGAAACTTTCGCCCGGGGGTCTATTTTTGCACGAAGCTTCCGGAAGACCGAAGAGATAGCAGTGGGGCCACGAGGCGGCGGAGGGAGGCCGGCGCGGCGAGGCCACAGCCGCGCCGGCCTACCCCACTGGGCCCTCGTGTGGCTTCAGTTGACCTCCGCCTGCCAAAGCTTCAAGTGTAAGGAAACCGTCTCAAGGCACGATGCGGAAAACCTTCTTGCCCACAGACCGCCGCCGTGATCCCATCTCGGGGGTTACAGGAGATCGCCTCGGCACCTATGGGAGAGGGGTCTAATCTCCCAGGAGGACTCTACATATGGTCACCTCCGGAGTGATGAGTGAGTAGTTGTCACCCCTGGACCATGGGTCCATAGCGGTAGCTAGATGGTTAGTCTTCTCCTTGTTGTGCTTCATTGTTGGATCTTGTGAGCTGCCTAACATGATCAAGATCATCTATATGTAATTCTATATGTTGTGTTTGTCGGGATCAGATGGATTGAGAGTACTATGATTATGGTGATTATCAATCTATTGTTCATGTGTTGTTTATGATCTTGCATGTTCTCCGTTACAGTAGAGGCTCTGGCCAAGTTTTACTCTTAACTCAGAGGGAGTATTTATGCTCGATAGTGGGTTCATGCCTCCATTGAATGTGGGATGTGACAGAAGTTCTAAGGTTGTGGATGTCTTGTTGCCACTAGGGATAAAACATTGATGCTATGTCTAAGGGATGTAGTTGTTGATTACATTACGCACCATACTTAATGCAATTGTATGTTGCTTGCAGCCAATGCGGAGGGTTCGGATGATAACACGAAGGTGAACTTTTCGAGCAGATGCAGTTGGATGGCGGTTTATGTACTTTGTCGTAATGCCCAATTAAATCTCACTATATTATCATATCATGTATATGCATTGTTATGCCTTTCTCTATTTGTCAATTGCCCATCTGTAATTTGTTACCCAACATGCTTTATCTTATAGGAGAGACACCTCTAGTGAATTGTGGACCCAGGTCCTATTCTTTACATAGCATACAATCTGCTGCAATTGTTTGTTTTATTGTTTTCTTTGCAAACATCTTCCACTCGATACGTTTAATCCTTTGTTCTCAGCAAGCGGTGAGATTGACAACCTCAGTGTTTCGTTGGGGCAGTACTTTGGTTTTGTTGTGTAGGTTCCACGTTGGGCGCGAGAATCCCTGGTGTTGCGTCGCATCACATTTCGCGACCATCAACCTTCAACGTGCTTCTTGGCTCCTCTTTTGGTTCGATTAAACCTTGGTTTCATATTGAGGGAAAACTTGCCGTTGTGCGCATCATACCTTCCTCTTGGGGTTCCCAGGGACGTGTACATCTACGCGCACCAGGGTCACTAAGCGGCCTTGGGAGCCTCCGGCTCTTCGTGTTGCTTAACCATTGCCCGCCGGTGGGTTTTGGCGATGCTGTCAGCCAGCTGGCGGTGTCTGGTGCCGACGTCGAGGAGAGGTGTGGAGGTGCAAGGAAGGTTGAGGGAGGGACGGCAGCGACGAGGCGGCGGTCTTTGGCGCGTCCGGAAGCGTGCCGGTGCACGCTGCAGCGCGTGCGAGTCGTGGTGATATGTCGTGGCCGAGGCTTTGGCTTCTTCTCCTTGGCTTTAGGATCATGTCTGGCAGGCTCAGCATGGTGTGGAGAAGTTGTGTGACATGTGCAGAAGGAGAGGAGAGGACCAGGGGCAAGTGATGACATGGTGGTGATCAAGTGGCCGGCATGGTGTGGCATTGGGATGTTTGGTGCGCTTTTCTTTGTCTCTGAGGGCTTGTCAAGGTTAAGTGATGTGAGTCCAGGTTATTTGACAGGGTGGGCAAGGTGAGAGGGGTCTATGGCATGCATATTTGATCAAAGCCAAAAGTGTGGGTGACATGTGCAATGTCCTTGATAAATCTTGGGTCATGGTGATCATGGATATGCTTGATGATGTCAAAGGGGAGTTGTTAGGGTACAAGACACTATAGATGATCACAAGATAGAAGAAAGGGGAGGTGGTACATGGTGGTTGGGAGTGGTTGTACCCTAATTTTACTCTATGTAAAAATTTGACCTCATGCAATGATCTCATTTGTGTTTGACTTTTGGCCAACTTTCTGCATGGATGGGTTCTAAATAATGTTTGGCACACCTTGGTGGTCTTGGTTTGAAATTTGGAATTGATTTGTGAAAATTTGAAAAGCTGGGGGTAATCTAGAATCTGTTTCAATGTCACCACTTTGCTTGATGATAATTTGAAATTGGGAAAGAATTTGCAGGGGTGTGCTTTACCAAAGTTGTCCACCTTGATGAGGTCTTGGATGAGGTGCAAAGAGTTGAGAATGTTTAGTTTAGAAATCTCTTAATACAAGGGCTCAAAGTGGGTATGTTGTTAAAAATGGCAGATTTGACCATTATCATATGTGAGCTAAATTTGAATTCTAATTTGATTTGATTTGAGTTTCTTTGATTCAAAAAGTGTTATTATATGTTTAGTAACATTATCCAACTATTGAAACAAAGTAAAATGCCCTAGATTAAAGATTTGCAAAATTGGCCATAAGCACATATGTGGTGCTATTTGCATTTTTCTTATTCTTCTATTTTGTTCCACTTGCTTAACTTGGGCCTGGTCTAGGGTCCATTTAGGGTTAGATTAGGTTTAGTGATGGTTTCAAACCATTGGGGCAAAGTATGTGGTCATAGGTCAAGATTTGCAATTATGGCTATGTGCCACATATGCCTCTATGTATAATTTTATTTTCTTTTTGTTTCACATTGGATTTAGTTGGTAAGTGATAGGTTGGGTTTGTTGAGATTTTGCAAACCATCTAAACAAGGTAGATCATGGCATAGTTGTTTATTTGCAAAAATATAACCCTAGGCTTACATAGGCCCTTTTCTTTTTAATTTACTTTCTTTTTATTTTGTTTTATCTTGGATGGTGAAAAAGAGAGCAAGGTTTAGGGTTTTAGATCATTTCAAAATATTTCAACAAACAAACATGGCAATATCACAACATATAAGCATTATCACTATGCATCAAACTTAATTTAATAAAAGTTTTTGTTGGTTCCAAATTTTGGAAATAGGGAAATTCATTTTCTTTGTTTTGAAATTTTTGGGATGTTACACACCACCATGCGCCTCCTTACCTTATCGCCTCCCACATCCTCGGCTGAATTTTCTCCTTCTTCTACCCCATCTTCTATATTGTGTCTTGCTATGGAGAAGCTCTCTGCTTACGGCCTAGTTCGACCTTTGAACCTCCACGCCGCCACACTCTACCCTTACACCACCTAAATTCTCCACCTTCCCCTCTCTCGGTTTTCCAACCAACTCATTTCCCCAGCTTGCCCCCTTGAACCACTTCACCAAATCCCCTATTTTGATGTGGCATGTGTCTTCCATGGACTGACTCCGCTGCTTTGCCAAGAGCTCACCCACCCATTCTTCCTGATGCTCTCATTTTGCTACAAAAGCTGGTAGAGGCTGCTGCAGAAGCTGGCCAAATCTGCTACAAGGAATCCTCCATGGCCGCCCTGCTGCAAGTCGTCAGCCACTCGCTGTAAGCGGTTCAGGGTTTCTACCTTGGTTGCTCGGCTTTGCTGCCTTGGGCATCCAGTCGTTCGTGACTTGGGAATTGGGAGGCCGGCGTCGCTTTCAACCCTTGGTAGCGGTGCTGCAAATGGCAAGCGGTGCTGCTACTACCAGCGTGGAGGTGCAGTGCTACCTCAAGGCGACGATGTTGTTGTAGAGGCATGGTGGTGCTGCTGCCACTGCTGAGGCACGGTGCTGCCAGAGCATGACAATGCACCTGCAAGCTGGTGTTGATGCTACAAGCCAAAATTCAGTGGTGTGGTGATCTTTTTTCAAGGAGGCGGGAGCGGATCTCTGCAGGAAACGGAGCTTCTGATGTTGCCAGGCTCGGATGGTCTCGTCCGCTAAGCCAGGGCAGGGGTAGGAGCCGAGCACTTGTACAGTGACAGGATGCCAGATATTTCCATGTGGTGGTGGTAGAGGGGAGGGGTGGCCCTCTTTTTGAACGAGTGGCCATGCACGTCTGGATCTCCCTGATCAAATGACTCAGTAACCACTCTGACTCCCCAGAAGATGCTCAGCATTGCCCTTGTTTCTAATTGATAGATTACACGATTTGTGGTACACATCACTAGGCTACATCCTGATTATCTCAAAATTGTTTGGAACACAAAAATATAAATTTATACTTGTTATTGAATAAAATGATTACCTATATTATATGTGCGCAAATCTCCACTCTATCAGTGTACAATTCGTTTTAGTAAAATAAATTTTTGTTGGGTTAATTAAACGTACGCAAGCTTGCACAAGTTAAGGTTTAAACATAAGGCCAGCTGGCACAAGTTAAGTTAATCTCAAAACTTGAGAAGTGTATCAGGATAACGAATTACCAAGTTTTATGCCTGGTCCACATTGTAATTCCGTATAATATACTACACCATCTGAGTTTAGGATCTCGGCGTCTCTAGGTTTTTTTACACGGGAAATCTAGTGGGCTTTTATTCCATCAACACAACACCTTACGGCTGTCGGTTGAATCGCATATCTGTAGGTTGTCCATTTAAGTAATATATTCAGATATATACTACAAAACATATATTAGAAAGTTCAGATGTTGTACTTTATAGTAGATAACATTTATAATGTAAATTACATTATATTAGTCAAATCATAGCGATATTGGAAGGCAGAGCCCGTAGAAGCAGGAACAGAGGAAGTACCAGATTTCTGTTTCACATTAAGTGAGCTTTTAGGCAGATAAATTAATTAGTTATAGTAGGACCGCTCAGATTAAATAAATAGGAGTCAATCAGTCTTCTCTTTGAAGAGAGATAACAGATCGATCGAATATGTCCAGATAAACTAACACACCTACCCACATCCCGGTCTACTCTTCGCATGCACATATATGCCTATCCCTAAAGAGCACTAAGCTCCCAGGGTTGCGAGCGCTTGTGGTCGATTAGCAGGTCACTTTCGCGGGTCCCGCATGCACAGGGAAGATTGCGGTTGTGCTACCGTGCGAGGCGGTTCCTCGGTCAAGCCAAATCCATAGCCGCATCAAGCATCATTCTCCCCCTCCCCCTCCCCCTCCCATCCTCTCTAGAGGCCAGTGGCTGATTCCTGGTCTTCTCCATCTCCGTCACCCAGCCTGTCGCCGTCCGCAGCCGGGGGTCTACGATGAGCGGCGACAACGGTGGAGTTGGCGATTGGGGGTGTGATTTGCCGCAGGCGAACTATGGTGAGCAATGGGATCTGTTGATTTCAGCGGATTGAGGAGCAGTGCACGGAGAGCGGCCTCGGAGCCCAGCGACTGGTGGCTTCAGGCGGTGCTATGGGTGGCATCAGCACCACGGTGAGCAGCGGGCGTCCTCAACCCTTGTTAGTCCGTTTCACGGCTGCCAGGAGCACACGCCGGTGGGCTTCCACGTAAGGTACAGTAGCGGTTCCTGCTTGGATGGTTTTTATTAACAACTAGCTGATCTGCTTGAACTCTACCGAATCTTCATTCTTGCGGATGATTCCTGTATATTCATGTGTTATGTAGTGCAGTACATATTCATGTGTGCATCGTGGCTGTCTGAAAATGGATATGTGCTCAAATCTGCCAAGGCGTTCATGTCTGTTGGGCGGCTGTTAGCTCTCAGGTTTCTAATGTCTTCTCTTCCTTTGGCTATGTTTTCAGTTGTGCAATATTTGGATATTCAAGTATTGCTGAAGCAACTTACAAAATTGTATTATTGAAGCAACTTACAAAATTGTTTGTTCACTATCTCTGACTTCGATGTCATTTTCTGGTGAGTTTTGTCTTTCTGAAGTATAGCCGTTTTGTTCTAAAATATAGGTCAGAAAAGATTTGAGAGAATTGATGTGTATGTCATAAGAGAAATTGTTAACAAAATTAAGTTTAAAATGGCAAAACAGGTGGTTCATCGACCTTCAAAGGGAAGCATCTGCCTACATTCACAACTTCTCATTATATCAAACAAGTAGGAAGGCAGTGATTGGTGCACATAGGAATAAACTGCCAAACTAGGAAAAATAGATTTTACCATCGAGTGAATGCACATTATAATAAAGGGTGGTATAGACGTTTCGACAATCTTCTCTTTAGTAAAGTGGGAGCTAATTTGGTAGGCAGACAACTTTCTCATAATCTACTCGGTAGCTAATTTTGTGGGTAGAGTATATATAGACTTGATTATTTATCCTGAAAATGAATTTGGGCTCATTGGATCTGACTAGATTCTAAACCGGTTGAATGGTACTTATCATAATGTGAAACAAAATCTCTTTTTCTCTTATAGAGATCATATATAACCCTCACAATGATTCAATTTTTGCGAAATAAATTCTTCAGTTGCAAATTCTATTTAGTTTTCCATTCTTATGCTAATTCTCTATTTATTTCGCGAACATCCAGTTTTGCTCAAAATACTAAAGGGAAGTGCTTTCTGCCTGGATACCAACTAAAACTAGAGTTGTACAGCTTGTTGTGGTTCGTAGTCCTTCTGGTGGGAGTTCCCTGCTGATACATGCTTTAGGTATCTGAATGTGTGCTACTCTCTTGCAAGCATAGGTGTTGTAAACTTTGTGTGTTCTTATGTTGGATACATATCAAACAACATTCTGCGGTTTGTTTTGGTTTGTGACAAAGTCCCAGTAGTTGCTTCGAGTTTTCTGTTAAGTATTAACCAAAGTTTTGAACTTTCAATATAAAAGTATCAATTCATTGAATTCTAAAATTCAGTTGTTCATGTCTTCACATGCATGGTCAAAATTACTTGACGGTTTCTTACATCATCTTTATATTCATTCAGGATTAGAAGCTTTTATATTCCCTCTATCCATAAAAGGATGTTGAAGATTTATCAAAATTCGGCTGTATCTATATACTAAAGGGTGTCTAGATACATATAAATTTAGATAAACTTGCGACATCCTCTTTTGCACATATGTAGTACTATTTTTGTAGTTCAAGAGTAGCTAAATTAGACATGACAAGAAACTAATACTAAATTATGAGAAACTGATTTTTGTGGTACGAGCCATCAAGCACGTAATGTTGTGGTTTCTCTATCAGCTTTAATGGAATGAGTTCGGGAGCTATAATTTAAACTGCCCCAATTTTGAAGTAACATTAGATTACACACTAATGGACACAGGGAAAATATAACATTTTAGTTACTATTGTCGAGCAATTGTGAGGGGATGAAGAGTTCATGCAAATAATGAAGAAGAGACATCGATGATGCTAAAGAACTATAATTTCTGGATATACCAATCAGGTTCCCCTCATATTATTTAGTTCTCTTATAGCAACGGTCAATGTGCAAAATGGTATGTTCCATTATTCCCTAAGCTAGCCATGTAGGTCATCGCATAGTACTACAACCTCTGTTCACTTTTATAAGACGTTTTGGCAAGCCTAATTGGCTTTGCTAAAACGTCTTATAATAAGGAAACGTAGGGAGTATCTTATTTTGCCTATTAGTGGCCATGTAAATGTTCTTGTTGTTTGTTATTTAACCTGAACATTGTATGTTCACTTGCTTTTCACCTATCCTTTTCTAGATCTTTCCTTTTGAAGTGTCTACCTGCTTGCTACCCAGGGCATGGCTACGTATGGATGATGTCATTTGAATTCATCCAATGCTATTTGAATATTAGTTTTGTTCCATAATTAGTCCATGTTTCATTCCCTCTCAAAGCACGTGAGTACCCATTATTTTTGCTGATAGTAACAACTCATGAGGTCCTTTCTATATAAAGCCAGTGACTTAATTTTGCAGCATCAACAACCAGGTGGAGTTCTGGTTGTTATGGTCCAGTTATAGATTGTATTTTCGTATTATTAATCTATATATTGATGATTTTCTCAGGACGATATAGAATGTAACAGATATAGCTTGGAAATTTATGATGACAACATACAAAACAGGGCACGGCAAGGTGCAGAAACTGGAGCGAGCAATCTTTCAGCCGGAGATATTTTGCCACTGAAGAGGCGGCTAGCAGGTCCATCAACAAGGCTGAACTCGTGTTGTGATTTTAATTAAAGCTCAGTCTGGCCATTTGTGCTTAGTATGTTTTGCTTCCCTCATCATTTACCTGTCTCTTAGTCTGATGCATGTAAAAGAGACGGATTAGACGATTTGATTATAGACAAGCTGCAGCCGAGTCATGTATGATATGATCACCAGCAAATAGATATTTGAAAAAATGTAGAGTTATTGTTTTTCTTTTATGCAAAGAATAAATATGTGGATTTTACCTGTATGAGACAAGTTCTTTTTTCTATATCTACTTCTTGGACTTTAATTATCTTCGCTCAAATATTACACATTACCTTAGTTCGACTTATGTTTCCTCAGCTGGTGTAATATTTCACCGATGGGAGTGATCTTATTTGCGTAAGAAACTTACCGATTAGTGAGATTGTGTCTACATCATCTATGCGACACCAGCAAAGAACGGCGCGACAAGGCGCGCTAGGTCCTTCTAGTACTGCACGACTCCGCCCCCGACCCCGAACACATCCATCAGATCGTGTGAGACCATCTTGGATTCCTCTAGTTGCCCCCGTCCTCCACCCTAGATTGTGATTCTTGGACCTCGCGTCAGTTCAAGGACGGCGCTTGTGGATCATGATCCTATGACCTCGCATCAGTTCAAGAACTGCGCTCCTGGATCGCGATGTTGAGGTGTTCCATCACTACGTACAACACTAAGCAGCCAATGCCACCCGTGAGACAATAACCCAGTTCGATTCTTTCCTTCGGTCACGAGCTCATCGCCTCCAAGGATTCCGCGCGGAATCCGTGTTATAGGGAAACCAAAGTTCGTATGGATCTCTCCAATTTCTATTCCTACAAATCAATCCAGATTTCTTACACCCTCTTCACGAAGGCTCTCCCATAGTTCACCTCTACACATGATAACCACAGAAATCTCGCCATCGAAGCTGGAAATCGAGTTCTTTGTCTAGATCCCCGAAACTTCTTTTGCCACCCCTTCCCGACTGTTTCCGTGCGCACAACCTCAAATCGAACGCGCCGCCGTGTACAATCCGGCCCGAACTGAGCGGAGGACAAACTGCAAGAACTTGAGAGGTTTCCCAAATCCTCGAATCGGTGGGCGCCAAAGTGGAGGAGGACAAACTGCAGATCCTATTCAAGAGGTGGAGTTGAGGCGCGTGGCAACTTCTCGCCGCCGGCAGGGATAAACGAAGTCCCTTTTCCTTTCCTTTCACTCATCGCCTAGTCGTGAAGAAGGTCAGAGGGAGATGGGATGCGGCATCCCACAGCGGGAGAGAGAGAGAGAGGCGCCTCAATGCCCCAGCCGAAAGACCCGAAAGATCCGGCCTCGGAGAGCTCGGATCCAAGCCGAGACGGTGCTCGTGATCCGGTGAAGACGCGGCGCCAGCCCAGCCCCTGCCGTAACCGCCCTTCACGGCCCCCGACCGCGCGTTCACAGCTCCACCTATCTGAGCCGCTCCGCCGCCGGCTGCATCAGTGTGGCGGCTGGTGGTCTCCTGCAAGGGGCAGCAGCTGGCATCGGCGGCGGTCGGGCTACGCAGGACACGGTAGTAGACGCCAGCTACAGTGTGTAATCAATGGTGGGCTTCTTAGGATCTAGGTTCACGGTGGTCTTGTATCCATCAGCCAAGATCCATCAATCCTCCACGTGCGTGCACTGGGTCTCAATGTATTGAAAATTGATTGTATTTCTTAACGTTCTACTAAGGGCCGGGCATGTCTAAGGTAAAGAGCAGATTTCGCCCAGTAGTGGTCTCGATGTATTTTGATTTCCCAAAGTTCTGCTAATCAGTGTGATGGCCTTGCAGGTCAAACATGAGCAGGTTAGTGTTACAGGTTTTACTCTGAATCTGACTTCAATGTGATGGACTTCCTGGCGCCGTTTCTCTCTAGATCGAGAGAGTTTCACTAAATTCAGTCAGATATATTGCTTAATGTGCAATGCAATTTTAGATTCTTCAGCGGGAAGGCAAAATAAGGAAACTCTCAGGGTGCGAGGCATTTTTGTTGGCCGCACCTACAGGCTGATCAAGTTCATGATTTGTTTGAGAGAGATTGATTGGTGGTTTCAGTGGATCATCCCGTATGAGCTCAGTCTGGATGTGCATCATGTTATGCTTTTGAGAAGCCATCTACCATAGTTAAAAAGATGCAGATTATAAATAGATCGGCGGAATATCTCAATGATACGTATCGTGGTTCGATCAACTTTCTTTTTTCTGATTATATTTTTGTTCTAGGAAAGTATTTGAGTATTGGAGAGATCACTTCATAAATGTAGTCCACCGGAAAAAAAATTTGGATACCTAAGTCAGGCGAATTTCGGTAATTGTTTGTGGAGCCTCGAATCAATGGACATACATCAATTTTATCAACAATAAAACATGGAAAATTTGTTGTCAAAATAGGATACATGTCACCAGCGGATGCAGACAAGGGCATTTTTCTTGTACAGAGCCTTATACATATGGTTATTGAAGTTTGATATTAACTGAATTTTGCCTACTTCATTGCAATTTATTTAGGTAACCATGGGGTAATTACTAATGGTTACTCAATTTGATGTCGGTTCAAGCTACAACTTTTATGCACTGGTGATATTACAAAATTCTTATTAATTTAATGTTGCTTTTTGTGCCCAGATTATATAACCAAATTAGGGTTGATTTAGACAAACTTTTCTGTAAGTGATATTATGTCACTTGTTTACACTTAGCACTTGCAAATGGCATCCTTCTTCACATCTTAAGCTAATCATAACGCGATTACGGTCCTCGTGAAAAAGTTGCCACTTGGTGAATCTTCATAACTAGCTTATGTTGGACGTTATGAGAAAACTCGTTCATGCAATCTACATTATATATCCGTAGTATTATATGTTCATGTTTTTGGCTTGGACGGATAACTAAGTCCCATAGCAACGCAAAAGATACCAACAAGACGGCAACAAAACGATTTGGCTGACCGGGACAAATGGAAATCTTTTTGGCTGTGAGTTGCAGTTGTATGACTTGATAGATCTGCTTCTTTTGTGGTGTAGGTTCTCTTTTTCTGGATTGGTCACATGCTCCTTCAGCTTTAGTTCTCCATGTCATCCTGCTTTTTTCTCAACACCTGGTCGATCACTTCATGATCTAGCATATGGCAGTTTAAATTAGGGAAAAATGTGACATTTGTTGAAGATGAGTATCATTTTGGATGATTCAATGAAGCGTTCGAATTTTTTCTCCCGGTGCAACGCACGGGCACTTTTGCTAGTATAGCCTAAAAAGAAAAAAATTGCTAAAAAGGTTGGCCATGTCGGTCTAAAGCACCATTTCGTCTTTTACCAGAAAGGGCTGCACCTTGTAGCTAAGTAAGCTAGGGTTTTGCACGAGCGCCTCCTATGATACCTACCATATCCTCTTGTGATTAGCATGCCACAACAATAATATATTAGAGCATCTCTAGCAGAACCCGTAAAAACGTGAACTGAAAACGGGTCAAAAAATGGCTCGCGCAGACTATAAAATAGAATATTCTATTTTACAGTTTTGGTTTACGGGCTCTGTTCTGCGCCAGCGGCTTCCGAACCCGTTAAGGTAGGATTTTTCATAGAATTCATATGCAAGACATACAACAATCGATCATAATTAATCAAATAACCATCAAATTATTACAACACATAAACAATAGTCTGAACCAAATTATTACAACAGTTTTAGGAAAATTGAAAGGTACTACAGACCAAATTATTACAACACATAAACATCAGCCAACATGGCAGGATCTTTAATAAAGGAGGAGGGCCATGTTGTAGCCACACTCCTCCCATCGCGTGATCGACCACGTGGTTACACACGATCGATGGCGAAAGTTTCCGGTAGCTCGTGATTTCCTACGAGTTTGCCCATTAGCCTTCGGTTACCCTCTTCTTTCCTTCCACGAGTGCGATACGTCCCGAGGATTTAAACAGCAATCTCTTTCGAGCGGTCAAAGTGGTGAGAATATATGTACAGAGGAGGCACCATCGAACAAATTGGATGCCCTCCGCTTGGATTTGCAAAGAAATAAAATGACGCGCTCTCTTCTTACGACGCCGCCCACGTTTCTCTCGGCCCCGAACGGCCGCCCTCCTGTCCCTCCCCTTGCCGAGCAAGTGTGCCATGTGCGGAGGAAGCCATGGTGTGATGCGTTCTTCGCTCCCTCTCTCAAGGCGGCGCGGCGGTGTGGAGAGAGTTAGACACACTCGGTCCACCTCTTCCTGCCGTCCACCGCCCAGCTGCCCCCACTGCCCCCATGCTGCCAGCAATTGGGCAGCTCTCAGCGGTAGGCCGCGCCATGGCCTGGGCTCCCCTGCAGTGAGCGGAAGACCCCGGCGGCGCACACTCCTTGTCTCCTGAGATAAGGACGGCTGGGGGTGAGCTCCCTCCCTCCTTTTCCACCGGCGACCGGCAGAGCGGGGATGAGGAGCTCAGGGCTCTCCTCCCGCCCCTGACGCGGCTGGCGGCGCGATGGGCTCGCAGCGTCCTCCCTCTCCATCCCTAAGGCGTTGTGGCTATGGGTGGGTAGACGCAGTATCCACGTGGTGAGCCACTTTTTCAATTTGAGGAAGGGGACGTGCACGCTACGGGAGAGCTCCAGTCTCGACGGCTGCCGGCCGTCGGCACAACACAGATGGCCGTCGGCACGGGCTGTGCCGACGGTGACAGTCGGCATGGCATCGTCGGCACTAGTTACCGAGAGTGGGGCCACACTTGGAGTCACCATCAAACACCAGACTGGCCATTCGGCATGAATTGTTGACGACGGTATAACCGTCCGGCATAGTATTTCAAAAGCTTTCAAATTATTTGTTGAAAAAATATTCAAATTGTATGTTTTTGAACAAAAAATATATTTTTTTATTTTTTTCAATTTTCTTCTTATTATTTTTTTACTTGTTAATCTTTCACAATCACACTTAGTACACCTAATCTTAAGGTCAAATTTACATGTAGTCAAACTTCCACTTGTTATATCTCCACTATCTACTTTATACGCTTAACATCTTGGTTCTCTTCGAATGAGTTTCCATGAAAGAAATGACACCTTGTTGTTAATACTACCATATCAATCATATTAACCCTTTGACCGTGATGCCACACCTCTATATTTTTAATTTTAATCAATTACTTAAGTAAACAACAATGAATATATATATATAATAATGTAGAATTTGGAAAACAATTAAATGATTTTATTTTTTTGTCTTTTTATTTAATATGGAATAATTAATATCGGTAAATGTGAATTTGGCAAATAATATGTCTAAATTGATCAGAAAAATGAGGGGAATATAAATATGACATCCATATCATATTTTGAATCTACAAAGTTAATTTACCCAAAAATCATGAGCATTAGATCAAGTACCTCTAGTTTAAATCTAGTTGACTTTATTGAAAATGAGGTGGGAAACGGCCTCGGCATGGCATAGTTTGCCGAAATGAGGTCATATTTGGCACGTGTGTGAGCCCTAGGATGGGAAGAAAGACCCCGGATGCGGATTTCTAATCCGATCCACGGGCGACCATCTTTTCATTTTTAGTGTGTCCAAACAGTTTGTATTTGTAAACAGCTATGAGGCGCATTTTAGTATGACGTGAAACCTCCGTGCGGTGATAGTAGACCACCTACGCACCACCTATCAAATGACATGTGCCGTATTAGCTTTTTGGAAACCCTTGCCGGCTTAGTGAGGTGTCCCTTGAATCCAGCTAAGCTGACAGTTGAACTAGGGCTCAACCCTCCGTCGCTCAGAAATTCAGGAAAAAATGGTTTTAGCTCTCATTGCATCATTATATGTGCTAATTTTTGTCCGTTTAGTTTGTTCGTGAATGAGTGCACCAAGCGGGCCGGTACGGCGATACCACATGTCCCGGGGGCCCTGTTTTGGTCAGATGACAATTTGAACGAAGTCAAAAAAAATCCCACGGGGCTGTGTGGTGTCATTTTATATGTCATAGTAACTATTCCGTTTATCAAAACTCGGATACGGTAACTATTTTGAAAAATATTTCACGAAAAGGGCTATCACGTCCGGAGTTCTATGGATTTTAGGGGAAATGGGGTGGAAAACGGCCTCGGCATGACATAGTTTGCCGAAACGAGGTCATATTTGGCACGTGTGTGGGCCCTAGGATGGTAAGCAATACCCCGGACGCGGATTCCGACCCACGGGCGACCATCTTTTCATTTTTAGCGTGCCCAAACGGTTTTAATTTGTAGACGACTATGGGCGCATTTTGGTATGACGTGAAACATCCGTGCGATGGTAGCCACCTATACACACCTATAAAATGGCATGTGCATGTGTTAGCTTTTTGGGAACCCATGCGGCTTCCGACGGTGTCCCGATTGACCGGATTTGAACTAGGGCTCAACTATCCGTCGCTCCAGAAATTTCGGAAAAATGTTTTTAGTTCTACGACGTATCATTATATGTGCTAATTTTTTTTGTCCGTTTAGTTTGTTAGCGAATGGGTGCACCCACTTACGCCGATACGACGATGCCGCATGTCTCGGACTGTTTTGTAGGATGGCAATTTAGACGAAATCAAAAAATCACGGAGCCACGTGGCGTCATTTTATATGTCATAGTAACTATTCCGTTTGTCAAAACTAGGATATGGCAATTATTTTGAAAAACCCTTCACGAAAAGGGCTATCACGTCCGGAGTTTTATGGACTTCAGGGGAAATGAGGTTGGAAACGGCCTCGGCATGGCATAGTTTGCCGAAACGAGGTCATATTTGGCACGTGTGTGGGCCCTAGGATGGGAAGCAAGACCCCGGGTGCGGATTTCTAATCCGACCCACGGGCGACCATCTTTTCATTTTTAGCGTGCCTAAACGGTTTTTATTTGTGAAGCAGCTACATGGGGCGTATTTTAGTATGACATGAAACATCCGTGCGATGATAGTAGACCACCTACGCAACACCTATCACAAGACATGTGGACTCGTTAGCATTTTGGGAACCCATGCGGCCTCCGGCGGTGTCCCGTCGAATCCGCTGGAAACTGACCAGATTTGAACTAGGGGTGAACTATCCGTCGCTCCAGAAATTCCGGAAAAATTGTTTTAAGTTCTACGACGCATCATTATATGTGCTAATTTTTGTCCGTTTAGTTTGTTCGTGAATGGGTGCACCCGCACGCCCGATATGGCGATACCGCATGTCCCGGGGGCCCTGTTTTGGCCAGATGGCAGTTGAACGAAGTCAAAAAAATCCCACTGAGCCACGTGGCGTCATTTATATGTCATAGTAACTATTTCGTTTGTCAAAACTAGGATATGGTAATTATTTTGAAAAACCCTTCACGAAAAGGGCTATCACATCGTTTTATGGATTTCAGGGGAAATGAGGTGGGAAACGGTCTCGGCATGGCATAGTTTGCTGAACATATTTGGCATGTGTGTGGGCCCTAGGATGGTAAGCAATACCCCGGACGCGGATTTTTAATCCGACCCACAAACGACCATTTTTTTATTTTTGGCGTGTGTGAAAGCCATGAAACCTCGAACATTATAGCTCATTTCTAAGAAAATTTATTTAGATATTTGAAATATTCCATTTTTGATATTTTTCTATGATAGATCTTGGTTTTCTGCACAATTTGATATATTATACTTATTTTTCTCAGTTAGAATGATTTAGTTATGCTTTTTGCAAGACTGCCATGGAGAAATAGAAAAAAACTATGCCGACGGTATAACCGTCGGCACAGGTTTGTAGTGGAAAAAAAATAAAATAAATGTTGTGCCGACGGCCCGAACTGTGCCGACGGTGACCGTCGGCACCTCCAGCCTGTACCGACGGCCAATTTAACGCCGACGGCCATCCTTGTCGCCGCGCTCCGGAGGCTCCTGTGCCGACGGCCCCGACATTTGGCCGTCGGCACATCGCCTGGCCGTCGGCGTACGGCAATTCTCCCGTAGTGTGTGGCCGCTCGCTGCAGCCTGCTGAGAGTGGTGACCAAACCTCGCTGCAGTGCCGGCTTCTTCCTCTTTCCCAACCGCCGGGCGTCGCACGAAGGATGTTATGAGGGGCCAGCGCCCCCGGTCATGGCCCGGGGCCCCAATGACAAAGCCCGGGGATGAAGTAACAAGGGCACAGGAGAGGACCCGGCGGAGGATGGAGAGACATATGCTATATAAGCCAAATTCTTCTAATAACCACTACTTCTACATTTTGAATAAACACTGCCTTCTGAGCTTCGCCATCAACACATTATACAATTATATACAGGTATCACAGTAAACATTTATATTTTCAAAAATATAATCTAATACATAACTTACAGACATGAACCTTATCAAAGAAAGGTAATCATTAGAACTTCTAGATAAAAGAAAAAAAATTCTATGATCTAAAATGATTTCCACAATCATACATTTTAATCATATGCATATATTCTTGCATATTGGTGAAGAATGTACGACCTTTTGTCTTACCTCGGTATGTGGATATGGGATACTAAATGGTGGAAACTACTAGAGATCAAACAGATTATGTCCCACGGCAGTGTACGCAAAAAGCATGTCGTCGGTGATGCCGGCATTAGGAAAGATGCCCAGCCATAGCATTCAGCAGCAGCTATATAGTGCCTATTGATCCAAGAGCGAACAACCAAAGATCTACACTGGCAGAAGATGAATGAACCCCAGAAGATACACCGACTTGGGATGTCATGGAAATAGTCCACACAGATTTAGCAGAGGTAAAGCATATGGGACCAGCAATGAATTTCATGAATTTTACGCAAATTTGTCTTAACACACTAAATTTTTCCCTATCTGGACATGAGACCCACTGGAGAGGACAAGAAAAATATTCAGTACACTCGCACATCTATTTTCCTCAATAGTAATATAAGTACAGTGGATTCCACTCATGCCTTTTACTTATCACCCATCGACTCTCCGCAATGTAGCACACGAAGAGAAAGCCACAAATTGTTCCCGCCTAAGTAAGAAGCTCCACCTTTGCAGGTAAACACCTAAAGTAAACCATACATCAGCATACCGGAACACTAATTTCAGTCTTTTGTTTTCCCAGTGCCGCCTAAGTAGGCCTGCTTCCGCGTCGTCGAGTCACGCCGGCGCCTGTCTTTGGGGACTACTCGCTGCAGCTACGGCACGTCGGCTGGCGGCGATCGCGCCGGTGGATCCTTCGTTGGGGTCTGCTACCTCCGTGGTGCTTGGGGCGTCTCCGACGCTGAGTCGCGTGGTGGTGGAGGCGACGCCGGCAGCTTCGCCTTCGGTGACGGCCGAGGAGCCGGCGGTGCGGCCGCTGATCGCGGCGGGTCTCGAGCCGCGATTCAAACCGGCGGATGCGGCACTGGAGGCCTCCTCTAGTGGGCCGCAAAGTCGATGGGGCTGGTTCGGTCGGGCCGTGATGGCTGTGCAGAAGGCGCCTCGCTGCGTCCCTATCGACAACAGCATACGATCACGGGAGATCGACCAGGTCCCGTATCGTTCCAGAGTCATCTTCACCGCCGCCGCTCGCCCTTGCATGGTGGTGGAGGCGACGCCGGCAGCTTCGCCTTCGGTGACGGCCGAGGAGCCGGCGGTGCGGCCGTTGATCGCGGCGGGTCTCGAGCCGCGTTTCAAACCGGCGGATGCGGCACTGGAGGCCTCCTCTAGTGGGCCGCAAAGTCGATGGGCCTGGTTCGGTCGGGCCGTGATGGCTGTGCAGAAGGCGCCTCGCTGCGTCCCTATCGACAACATGCAGCAGGCGGCCGCGGTGACCCCAGCGTCGCTGCAGTTGACCACGGGCCTGCTGGCATTGGGGCCGATGCACCGGCCGGCTTCGGAGGTCGATACGCAGCTGCACGATGCGGCGGAGGACGCTACGCTACCGCGCCATCTGGATGCGGGGCAGCGGACCTTGAGGGTCTCGTCGTGTCCCGCGGACGGACCCGTTGAGCCTGTGATACCGCCTCCATGGGCGGAGGGGCAGGCTGATGGGACGAAGGGCGCTTCTTCTTCGACACCCTCTTCCCCCGCGAAGGGGGACTCGCCTGGGGCTGCTGTGATACAGGGGGCTACATCACCTTCTACCCCTGTATCGACGACCTCTTCTCCCTCACCGGCTTGGTCTCCACCGCCCTCGACTTCTCCATCGCCGGTATCCACCCTGCAGCAGCCGCCACCCACGGTCCCTCCTCCCGTTGTTCAACCGACGGTGAGGCGGAGTGGGAGGTACGCTCTTGCGGTGGATGGGGCGGGGCCGACGGATGAGGACACCATGCAGAGAGCCATGCGGCGTAAGGCTGAGAAGAACCTCAACACGACAGATACTAAGCAACCATCCAAGTCGTTTAATTCATTTTCAGATACTCGTATTTCTTCAAATTTCAGTAGCATAGGAGTTAATATGGGTAGTAGGTCTGATGAGATTTCAGTTTCGGCCAATGTGTTGAGACAGACGGAACTTGACCGTCTAACGGTTGTTCCGAATGTTTCCACTGGGCATGAAACAACAGTAGTAGACGATGAGGAAGAGGATGACATCCTAGATGGTCAGCTTCTCTCGGCTATTATTGGTAATATTTCAGAAGTCGATGTAGAACACGTGGAGATTAGTTCTGATCTACAAGCTTCTGAACGTGGTTCTCGATCGTCGGCTGGAAAGAAATCTCGTAGATATAGCAAGAATACTAAATCTAAAATAGTTTCTCGATGAATGACATGTTTCGGAATAGCAGAGGTCTTGGTGACTTGGCTAAACATTCCCACATTGCAGAGATTATGATTTAGATTTCATTGCTATATCGGAGACGGGTAGGCAGAATTTCTCACAGAGTTTTCTCGACCGTTTATCGGGCGGGATTAACTTTCAGTGGTTTTCTCGCCCGCCTCGTGGTAGGTCCGGTGGCATTTTACTTGGCGTCCGTATAGACACCATGTTTGTAACATCTCAAATTTCAATAAAAGAAAATTAGAAGAATTCCAGAGAGCAAAATTTCAAACCAGCAAAAACTTTTTCTTACATATAGTGCCATGTATAGGACTTGTGCATTTGAGTGTTTATGCCATGATGCTTGTTACCTTGTGTGTGTGCTAAACCCTTAAAACCCTAATGTGATCAAGTGAAGATCACAACCCAAATAAAATAAAAAGAGAATAAAATCAAATACTAAACCCCTAAAAACCCTCACATAGGCTTTACGCCATTTTTGTAAATTTTGACCCTAGACCAATTTGGTCTTCACCATTAGTTGGAATACATTACTAAACACTTATTACAACTTGTTGAATCATAGAAACCCTAATCAAATCAAATTCCAATGCAAAATGAGGTCACATAGAATAACGGTCAAATCTGCCCATTATAATCTGGTCACTACTTTGAGCCCCTGCATTTCAATTTTTTTAAGCTAAACCTTCTCAACTATTTGCATGTCATCCAAGAGGACATCAAGGTGAACAACTTTTGTAAAGACAACTATGCCAAGTTCACTTTGGATTAAAATCTATGCTCATGCAAAGTTGGAACTTTTTATCAAGTGGAACAATCTCACACTTAGCATTTTTGCAATTCTTTGAATTTAAAATTTTCACCACCACCTCTCATTCTCTCTGATCAATTACCACTCAACTAAACATCCCATTTTCAAAACTTGTAACCATTTGAACTCAATCAAATTTGGGCAAAATTTGGTGAAATACAAATAGGGGACAAATAACACTATTTGAAATAGTGATCTACCTCAATCCTACACCACCCCTAATGAACCAAACCTAATCTACATGTTCCCCTGCCCCCTCTCTGCCTCACTCCACCACAGAGAACCTAAGAGGCAAGCATAGCTTGCATGGCATGGCCATGCCGGCCCATGCCGGCCATGCCGTGCCCTCTCTTCTCCCCTTCCTCCATTCCTCTGGCCCTGGTGCCCTGGCTCGCCACCACACTCCTCTACGACGCCTAGCACCGGCCAAGTCGACAGAAACGCCGTGACCACGCCGGAGAACGCGCGCCCAAATCGCCCCTGGATGCCGCTCGCGTCGCGCGTGGACATGCCACGGACGCCACTGGCCACGCGCCGCCTCATGCGCACACACTAGCCCTGGCCCCTCCATCAACGCGTTGAGCACCGCCGCGCTCAGACGCGCCAGACACGCTCGCGACCGCTGCCCTGGACCGCCGCCGCCGGAGACGACGACAAGATCCCGTGAACGCCGCCGCAGACATGGACGCAATGCGTCGCCACCAGACCCCCTCCGACCCTGCTGTCTCCATCAGAAGGACCGCCTGGACGTGCTGAACAGCCTCGCGTCGTCGCCCAGCCCTCTAGCCCGCCGGAGCAGCCGCGCGCATGTCGCCACCACCCTGCTTGCCCCCGCGGCACCCGAGCCCCCTCTATGCGTACGGGTTCCACGGGCCATTGACCCCTGACACAGCCTCCTCCCATCCCTGCTTCTCAACGCCCCACTAGCCACCTCGATCGTCGTGAACAGCTCAATCGAGGGGGCGATCGAACCAGCAGGCTTCGTGGTGGGCTCATGACGATCAGGACCTCCGGCCTTAACGCAGCCGGCAGTCAGCCCGCCAAAGTCTACAACCTCGTCGAGCACACTGCCCACCCGGCTGGAGCCACGGTGGCTCGACCCTAGGCTCGCGGATACGAGCATCTCGTCGGCGCGACGACGTGCGCGTGAGCACGTCCGATGCGGATCTAATCCTACGCCCACGTTGGCCAGTACCGATTCGGGCGTGCAGCGCGAGCCGGGTGGAGCCACGCGTGCGGACGCGTGGGCTGGCTTGGGCCTTTTTATTCGTTTCTGGCCCGTTAGGATTTTCCCGCAGGCCCTTTTATTCAAATTTCGTTTTAATTATTTTCTGTAATTCAACACTGGACCCAAGTTTGAAAATTCATAGAATCTGTTTGGCTTAGGCCAAATTTAGAAAACTTTATATGGTTGGAAATATAGTAAAAATATCTACAATATGCCACTGGTCTCACCTCAAGATTTGTTGTAGAATTAAATTGATAAAAAGAAGAAGGCAGGGACTTTTGCATGTTCAAATAATTATTAAAAATCAACCAAAATAGATAATTTAGTAATTCCAACTCTTATAGCTCACATTTGACCTACACTAATTGTTTCTGCAAGAAAATGGTGTGATCACTTTGATGATCATGCCCTAGTTAAAGTAGTGGACAATATGGCTAGATTTTATTAAAGTGATATTGTCCAAAACTATTATGTAAATTATATGAAGTGTTATACTCCATTTAAATCTTGTCCCAAATGAATTCATGTGATGTTTGCACCCCTGGTCAAACACTCTTATATGAAATACTTGGAGATTTAAATCATTTGTAGAAGTTATTAAATGGTATGAGGTGGTCTACCTCATTTAAATTATTTTCTCAATTAATGATCATGAATGGTTGACTTAGGTCAATAGAAAATTCATGAATGATTGTTGAGAAATTAAATCTTAAGAAGATTTCAATGAGAGGAAATTATTCCTCAAGAACCCAATGGAAACTATCATTTACATATGTAATGAGAGGTTCTTCCTCAAACAACATAACCAATGCACCTTAATTATGTTATTTGTGTGCTTAGAGTAGTTTGTGTGAATATATCTGATGTTTGGACTAGCCATTGAATTAGTGGAGTGATTATATCTCGTATTCAAATTTAGTACCGGAGAATACCAGGAGGAAGAAGGTTGCTACCAAGAGGAGGAGGAGGAAAACTTTGAGAACTACCAAGGCAAGAAGCTAATATTCTTGCAAAGTGCAAAGTTCTACCAAGAACAAGGCACACTCATCTTTTCTTATAATTCATGAACCCATCCCAAGTTTTACTACAAGCTTTACTTACAAGCTTTATTGCTTTGGTTTTATCAAAGTACCTTTTGATTCATGATTCACCAAGTCTAGAATATTACAAGAGTATCCAACCTAGCCTAACTAGCATTCCAAGTAATTAGCACCCCTCATGACTAGATGCTAGTGCTAATATTAAAACTTGACTACTCTAGATGGGAACATGTGACTTGAAATGAAATTGAAACTTTGGAATGATGATGCATTCCATTGAATGAATTTTGAAGGTGAATATGACCAAGAGAAGATAGTGATTTTTGATTAAAAACTAATATTGGTTTGGATGCGATACCTTTCAAATTCATAAGTACCCCCACAATAACTGATTATGGGTAAGGGCTTAACTAGAAGTTTATGTACCTTAGTATGGGTTCCCTCTATAAAACACATCATAGGGGTTATGCCGAGGGCTGCCTCCGTTGTTTATGAATGATGATTAAGGGTGAATTATGCGCCAAGCCCTGTGCGAGTTCCAGGTTGACCAGAGTTGGTCTTCTTGGGAGGCCAAGCTCATGGGGAGAGGTGCTCATACTAGGGTTTATAAATGAAAGGTTATGGTTGATGATTGATACGTCTCAGCGTATCTATAATTTCTTATGTTCCATGCTACTTTTATTACAATACTTGAATGTTTTATACATACTTTCTGTCATATGATTTTCAGCACTAACCTATTAACAAGATGCCCGAAGTGCAGATTCTTTGTTTTTGCTGTTTTGGTTTCAGAAATCTAGTAAGGGAAATATTCTCGGAATTGGGCGAAATCAACGCCCGGGGGCCTATTTTACAGCTTCCCCGGAAGACCGAAAGAGGGAGACGAAGTGGAACCACGGGTAGCGACACACCGAAGCGGCGGCGGGCTGGCGCGCCGGCCTGATGTGGGCCCTCGCGTCGCCCTGACCTACCCTTCCGCCTACAAATAGCCTTCGTCGCGAAACGCCCCACATGTGAGAGCCACGATGGAAAACATTGCGAACCGCCGCCACCAAGTCCGCATCTCGGGATTAGGAGATTGCTCGGCACCCTGCCGGAGGAGAATCATCACCGGAGAGGCTCTACATCATCATGCCCGCCTCCAGGATTGATGCATCAGTAGTTCATCCCTTGGACTATGGGTCCATATATAGAGTAGCTAGATGGTTTCTTCTCTGCTTGTGCTATCATTGTTTAGATCTTGTGGGCTGCCCTACATGGTCAAGATCATCTATTTGTAATGCCATGTTGTGTTTGGCGGGATCCGATGAATATAGAATACTATGTTAAGTTGATTATCAATCTATCATATATGTGTTTATCTGTTCTTGTACTCGTTGCTAGTAGGCTCACAGCCCAGAGTTGATACTTGCTCAGAGGAGTAATTATGCTCGATAGTGGGTTCATGCCTCCCTTGAATCTGGGACGGTGACAGAAAGTTCTAAAGGTTGTGGATGTGCTGTTGCTACTAGGGATAAAACATCGATGCTTTGTCAAAGGATATTTGTGTTGATTGCATTACGCACCATACTTACTTAATGCAATTCTCTGTTGTTTACAACTTAATACGGGGGAGGGGGTTAGGATGATAACCTGAAGAGGTGGATTATTTAGGCATAGGTGCATGCTGGATAGCGGTCTGTACTTTGTCAGTAATGCCCCGATTAAATCACATAGTAATCACTCGTTGATATGTATTGAATGTTTATTTGTCAATTGCCCGCTTGAATTTGTTCACCTAGCATGTTAGTTATCTTATTGGAGAGACACCTCTAGTGATGAACTGTGGACCCGGTCCATTCTTTTTTACATCTGAATACATCTACTGCATTGTTATTCTTTGCAAACAAACACCATCTTTCACTCGATACGTTTAATCATTTGTTTTTCTAACAAGCAGGTGAGATTGACAGTGACACAAGTAAGGGTGTATCGTGGTAACGATAAATAAGAGTGAACCCAGGAAGCTGAGAAGGGTGTTGATAGCTTGATTTAAATGAAGGATTCATGGCAAATGTCACAGTTAAGTATTCGAGGGTTTTGATATTTGAGATAAATAAAGTACAAGTAAATAAAATGCGAGAGAAATAATTGCAGCGGGTGGCCCAATCCTTTGCACAAAGGACAAGCCAGTTTGTTTACTTATAATGACCAAACGTTCCTGAGGACACACGGGGATTTTAGTCTAGTGCTTTCGCCTCATCGACTGATTAATCTTCATTGTTTTGATAAGTGTTGTGTGGGTGAACCTATGCTAATGCAGCGCCCTTCCTAGGACTAATACCTACTTGTGATTATACCCCTTGCAAGCATCCGCAACTACAAGAAAGTAATTAAGATAAATCCAACCACAGCCTTAAACTCTGAGATCCTGCGATCCCTCTTGCATCGATATACTAACGGGGGCTCAGGTTTCTGTCACTCCGGCAACACCGCAATTAGCAACCGAATACAAGATGCACTCCCCTAGGCCCATAAATGGTGAAGTGTCGTGTAGTCGACGTCACCCGACACCACTAGAAGAATGACACCACAACTTAAATATCATAACATTGAATATTACTCAACCATAATTCTCTACTAGCATTTAGACTTCACCCCTCCCTCAAGAACTAAACGAACTATTCACGAGACATCATATGGAATACAATGAGAGAGATGATATGATGATGAATAACAATCTGAACATAAACCTTGGTTCAATGGATTTCACTCAATAGCATCTACAACAAGTATAGAATAACTCAGGGAGAGTTTCCCCTATCAAACAATCAGATCAAACCCGAATTGCTACAGCGATGACGAGGTGCGGCGGTGGTGATAGCGGTGTAGATGGTGGAGATGATGATGATGATGATGGAGATGATGTCCAGCTCGATGACGATGGCGATGACGTCGATTTCCCCCTCCGGGAGGAATTTCCAGTTCCTGCCATGGGAGAGCTCTTTTTCTCTCTGGTGTTCTCCTCCCCGCAGAGGCGGGCTCGTGAGGATCCCTCGTGGCTTAGGTTTCGGGACGAAGGAGTGCAGCGAAAGGAGGCGAAGGACGTGGGGCCCCCGAACGAGTGGCGCGACGGCCAGGCCTTGGGCGCGCCGCCTGTGGTCCTGGAAGCCCCTGATGGCTCTTCTCTGCTCCCCCTTTTGGCTCCCTCCGTCATCTGGAAAATAGATTCACGTGAAATTCCCTTCCACGGTTGATCTTCCGAAATATTGCGTTCCGGTGCTTTTTCCAGCCGAATCCTGGCTCCGGTGCTTGATCCCTCCAATGATGATGAAACATACAAAATAGATGAAATAACATAGTATTGTGCCCCAATATGAAATATATCAATGAATAACAGCAAATTATGATACAAAATAGTGATGCAAATTGGACATCCCCCAAGCTTAGACCTCGCTTGTCCCCAAGCGAAACTGAGCTCAAAAAACAAGACCACATGTTTATGGAGTGAAGAGTCGACAAAATAAAATACGGACAAGAAGCATCATATTCATTCACACAAGACATTCTAGTAAACAACTTTCTCATATAACTCATCTTGAAATAAGTAAGAAATCACAAGTAAAGGTGCATAAGAAATCATAATTGTTGATGGCAAACTTTGTTCTTGGTCGGAGAACTACTAACGGATTGTACTTCTAAGCAAAGCTTTCATATTAATTTATAGCTGAGCCTTCATATTTAAGCATAACAATCTCTTCATAATCATTGATAACTTCAAAGTCATATTCATTCAGATAAAATTGGTACTAAACAAGAAAGTATAAAAGACATGATCAACTAAATCATAGCATAAATGATTGGTTCACAACAACTCAATTGCTTGCTTAGGATAGAGGGAAAAGGTATCTTGACTCAACATAAAAAGTAAAAGACAGGCCCTTCGTAGCGGAGGGAAGCAGGGATTAAATCATGTGCTAGAGCTTTCAGGTTTGAAATCATATAAAGAGAATAAAGTAAAATTTTGAGGGTGTTTGTTGTTGTCAACGAATGGTAGTGGGCCCTCTAACCCCCTTGCCAAACGAACTTCTTCAAGAGCGGCTCCCATGAGGGACGGCATCTCTACCAGCAAGGTAGATCATCCCCCTTCTCTTTTGTTTACACATGTATTTTAGTTTTATTTAGGATGACACTCCCCCAACCTTGGCTTTCTCAATCCATGGCTAACCGAATCCTCGGGTGCCTTCCAGCATTCACATACCATGGAGGAGTGTCTATTTGCAAAATTAAGTTGCTTACTGATGAATCCGAGCAAAACATGTGAAGAGAATTATTAATGCAAGTTATTAATTGAAGTGCAGAACCTCTTTGCCGACTCTTATTACAAAGTTATTGGATAAGCGGATGTGCCGCTAGTCCATTGATGAAAGTCCGCCAACAAGATTGAAAGATAAAACACCACATACTTCCTCATGAGCTATAAAACATTGACACAAATAAGGAGTAGTATAGTTTGAATTATTTAAAGGTAGCACATGAAGTATTTACTTGGAATGGGAGAAAATACCATGTAGTAGGTAGGTATGGTGGACACAAATGGCATAGGTTTGGTCTAAGGTATGGATGTATGAGAAGCATTCCCTCTCGATACGGGTCTTTGGCTAGCAAGGTTTGATAGCAAGCATAAGGTTGAGGGAAACAAACAAATATACATATGATAGAAACAATCATGCATCTTTCCCATAAGCACAAGCAATTTTAACTTAAGAATACTAAGCATAGAGATAATGGAGTAATGTATCTAAGTGTATTTCTCTCCTTCATTAAACATCAAGATGTTGTTGCTATTGACCAATGCTAAGTTTGCCAAAACCAAATGGATTTACATGCTCCCTAAGTGATATCAATACTCATGTCAAGAGTAATCATACTCTAATGGAGATTGCAAACTAAAATAAGGTGTACAAAAAAGTAAATGATAAGACTTCTCATTAATATTCCATAACGATAACTCACACAACAACAGATACATAGATAACTAACTAAGAGATACTTCCACATTGCATACTATTCCATATGATAACTTCCCTACTCATGATATGACACTACTTGATAATTAAAGATAAAAGGTGGTGGTGATGTGATGCGGCACTCCCCAAGCTTGGAACAAACCAAGGGGATGCAATACCGATGATGAATTACTCCTTGGTGATGATGGTGATTCTTTGTCGTCATCGGACTTCCATGGAAGAGGGAGCCCTCCATCAGCAAAGACATCTTGGTTTCGAGAGCACAGAAACTGCAGCAAGACTTATGCGGCAAACCTGTTTTCATACTCACGGTTGATTATGGACATCATAGAGTTGAGCTTTGGAGTTTGTTGGTGGTGTCGTGAAGTGAGAAGATATCGTCCCACAACTTCGCAGTCTCCTTCTTGTGTCCATCAATGAGTTCGGACACAATCTTGTGAAAGATGTCCACTTCACGCTCAGCCATCTTCTTGTAGTTGAAAACCTCTTGTTCCAGTTTCTCCATCCTGTCTTCCAAGCTCCCTTCTCCCTTAGGACCCTGGACATCTTTGATCTGCAACTCTTCATCCACGAGCTGCAACTCTTTGGGGTGCATCTTCAGCTCGTTCATGTACGGGTTGACGACGTGCTTCGGAGTTTCCGACGAAGACATGATGGATCCAGATCCGAAGCAGATCCGGCAGAAAACAGCTCGAAACAAAATACGACGAGAAAACGATATTACGGACCTCCGGGGGTCCGGGGGATTATATAGCAAAATTTTTACAACAAAAGGAAGGTTCCGGTCGAAAACGAGTCGGAAAGGGGCAGCGGCGACGGTCATAGGTGCGCGGAGCCCGAATCGAGCGCGCCGGCCTAGCAGGTGGCACCCCTCGTGCGTCTTTTCCCTCCGTTTTCGATTCCGTAATTTTTCATCTTTTCCAAAAACAGCAGAAATAATGTTCGGAAAGGTAACCGCGGACTTTTTATTACCTGTACTGTTAATTCAAAGTCGAGTTCTGGCGGACTGTCAATTTGTCCTTTGATGAAAGCCTCAGGTGTTTCCACTTGAATAATATCAACATCAACATTATAAGAATCACCCGAGATATAATGCTTTAGTCTTTGTCCATTCACCACTTGTGTGGCATTGCCTTGGAGAGAGCTAATTTTAATTGCTCCTGAACAATACCTCCTCAACAACATATGGTCCTTCCCACTTCGAGAGTAATTTCCCAGAATCTGAGAAGAGACCGATACAATAGAACTTGATCTCAACATTAAATTCTCTTTTGATGATCCTTCTATCATGCCATTTCTTTATTTTAAGAGTTTAGCATTTTCATAAACTTCACTTCTCCATTCATCTTTAGAGAACTTAATTGCAACAACCTCTTATTCTGGCTAATTTAGGATCTTTATTTAGTTCTCTAACAGCCCAATAAACTTTGTGCTCTAGTTCTAGAGGTTAAAGGTAAATGAGAAGCTTTTCCATAAACCATTTTATAAGGTGACATTCCCATAGGATTTTTATAAGCGGTTCTATAAGCCCATAACGCTTCTTTCAATTTGCTTAGGCCAATTCTTTCTAGATTTATTATAGTCTGCAAGATAACTTTTAATCTCTCTATTTGTCCAATTCTATGGCCAGCTAGTTTTGAGGGTGATAAAGCGAGAAGCAATTCTATGATTAATACCATACTTAGCAGAGTTTTCTAAAACCTCCATGAATAAAATGAGAACCTCCATCAGTCATAATATATCTAGGTACTCCAAATCTGGGAAATATAATATCTACAAGCATTTTAGAGTCTCACCTTGACCTTTTGTGGTGCTTCTACCCATTTAGTAACATAATCAACGTGACAAGTATATGAGTGTTACCGTCGAAGAAGGGAAAGGTCCCATGAAGTCGTCCCTAACAATCGAATGGTTCAATAACAAGAGTATAATTCATAGGCATTTCATTCACGTCTGGAGATATTACCAACTCTTTGACATTCATCACAAGATAAAATAAATTTCCCTTGCATCTTTGAAGAGTGTTGGCCAATAAAGCTTGATTGTAGAACCTTTTGCGCGGTTCTATCTCCAGCGTGATGTCCTCCATAAGCACTTCCATGACACTTATTCAATATCTCTTGTTTCATATTCAGGAACACATCTTAGCACAATACATCACTCCTTCTTTATCGTGTGGGTCATCCCAAAGAAATAATGCACCTCAAGTCATAAAAATTTCCCTCAGTTGCTGAGCTGAAAAGGTTTGGAGGCAAGTACTTCGAAACAATAAAGTTAGCATAATCCGCATACCAAGGGCTCTCTCACGAGCTCACCTTTATTACAACCAATTGTTCATTTGGAAAACTCATTACTTGAGGAGCAGGATCATAAGCCATTATTTTTACCAATCTAAGACAAATTATATTACTTGAAGGGATTATCGAAGCACCTTTCCTATCTAATATATAATCCAATTCTTGCAACAGAGTACCCATCTAATAAGCTGCCAGCTTAGCATCTTTCTTTGTCATAAGGTATCTAGTGCAGCATGATCGGTATGAATTGTAACTTTTGAATCAAAAATATAGGATAAGGCCTAAACTTATCACAAGCAAAGACCACAGCTAACAATTCTTTTTCAGTTATAGCATAATTTCTTTGAGCAGCATCAAAGAGTCTTACTAGCATAATGAATAACATTTAATTTTTTATCTTCCCGCTGTCCAAAGAACAGCGCCTACAGTAAAATCACTAGCATCACACATAATTTCAAAGGGTAAATTTCAATCAGGGGTTCAACTACAGGACCAGTTGTTAAGGCTTTCTTTAAAGTTTCAAAAGCTTCCTTACAATCATCATCAAAAACAAAGGGTACATCTTTTTGAAGAAGATTAGTAAGAGCTTTGAAATTTTAGAGAAATCTTTAATAAATCTTCTATAAAACCCAGCATGACCAAGAACACTACGAATACCTTTAACATCCCTTGGATAGGGCATCTTCTCAATTGCTTCAACTTTAGCTCTATCAACTTCAATACCTCTCTCAGAAATTTATGTCCCAATACAATTCCTTCATTAACCATAAAGTGGCATTTCTCCCAATTAAGAACAAGGTTATTTCTTCACATCTCTGCAAAACTTTATAGGATTTAGAACTTCCAATTATCAAAGAATTCCCTTAGTGGAAAAAGATAATCACATGAACACCTCTACAAATACTTTAGCAAAAACCATGAAAAATAGCGGACATGCATGTAGCAGGAACATTACATAAACCAAAAGGCATACGCATATAAGCATAAGTTCATAGGGACAAGTTAAAGTGGTTTTCTCTTGATCTTTAGCTTTACCAGCAATTTGTGAGAAAACCAGAATAACCATCAAGAAAGCCAAAAATGAGTATTTTTAGACAACCTCTCTAACATTTGATCAATAAAAGGAATAGAGGGTAATGATCTTTCTTAGTAACTTTATTCCTTTTCGAAAATCAATGCACATTCTATAACCTACAACTATTCTTTGAGGAATAAGCTCATCATTATCATTAGGCACAACAGTCATTCCTCCTTTCTTAGGAACACAATGAACAGGACTAACCATCTACTATCAGCAATAGGATATATAATACCAACAAGAAGTTTTAATACCTCATTCCTTACCACCTCCTTCATCTTCGGAATTAGGCGACGTTGATGTTCAACAACAAGCTTTGCATCATCTTCCATATTAATATCGGTGGCAAATAGAAGGAGAAATCCCTTTCAAATCATCAAAGAGTATAGCCAATAGCTCTCGGTGTTTCTTCAATATTTCCAATAACCTTTCTTCCTCAATTTCTAAGCTCAGAACTAATAATAACAGGATATATTTTATCATCAATATGAGCATATTTAAGATTATCGAGGTAAAGGCTTTAGATCAAAAAACAGGATCTTCCTTCGGTGGCGGTGTTGTACCCAGATCTTCCACCAGTAAATCATTTGAGAATAGGTTGGCGAAGAAAATTTCCTCAAGCTCATCTCTTTCTTTCCTAAAAGCTTCACTTTCACTATTCTCAAAATGTTGCTGCAAAGGGTTATTAGGAACAAGAACAATAGATGCACACTACTCCATTTTAAAATCATTACTAGGCAAGTCAACTTTATAAGGAGTTTTGGTAAATTTAGAAAAGTTAAATTCATAAGGTTCACCAGCAAATCTAGTCAAAATTTTCTCTTTCTTACAATCTATAATAGCTCCACAAGTATTTAGAAAAGGTCTACCAAAAAAATGATAGGACAATAATCACTAGCAAGGAGAACCAAGTACCAAAAAGTCAGCAGGATATTTAATTTTACCACATAGAACTTCCACATCTCGAACAATACCAATTGGAGAAATAGTTTCTCTATTAGCTAGATGAATAACCACATCAATATCTTCAAGTTCACAAGAACCAATTTCGTGCATAATCTCCGTGTAAAGTTCATAGGGAATAGCACTAACACTTGCACCAATATCACATAAACCATAATAGCAATGATCACCAATCCTAACAGATAGCATAGGAACACTAACTTGTTTGGGTTTATTAGGATGTGAAACAATATTAGAAGCATCTTCACAGAAAATAATATGACCATCCTCCACATTTTCAGTCACAAGATCTTTAATTATTGCAACAGCAGGTTCAATTTTAATTTGTTCTTCAGGTTCTTTAGGTTTCTTTTCACTTTTATTAACTGCACTAGATATGACCAGTACTCCTTCATTTTAGGGAAAGAGTTTTTCAATATAAGCTTAGGAATAACATTATCAACGGTTTCAATCACTACACATTTGTTTAGAGATGAATCAATTTTATCTTTGTCTACGGTTCATGATACTTATCAAATTCTTCTAAGCAGTTCATAATGAGAGGCAAAAGCTCTATAAAGATTTGCAACAACTTGAATCAAGACCATATGTAGCACTCATATTCCGAAATTTATGAGTATCCATAAAAGCTTCAATGCATTTATAATCACATAATTATACCTGATTCTCTATCTTGGTCGTTCTCCCATCCTTCGGTATTTTCTTGGATCCGATCAAGAAGGTCCCTTTTAAAACTCTTCTTTGTTGCGTGTAAATGATAATCCAGAACAAGAAGTATCAAGCAAGGTCTTGTCTTGAAAAGTCTTGCATAGAAATTATCAATATTAACATCCAGGAAGCTCATGAATGGGCATTTGAGCATTAAAGACTTCAATCTCCCCAAGCTTGGGCAATGCTTTCTCCATCATGAGGCCATAAATATGCGGTTTCAGTCTTTGTGAATTTCACTTGGAGGATAAAATTTGGAATAAAATAAAGGCACAGGTCCTTCCAATCAATAGAATCACCATTTCAGCATTTACCAATGGCCATTTTACAGACATTAGAGAAACCAGTTTTCTTCCCTAACTTGTTCCTTAGAAATACACGCACATTTGAATAAGCACTTTCAATTCATGCAAAAACGGTAAATGATCACCAGGATGGAAGTTCCATCTCCTTCATAGCGGTTATCCATAACACGTTCAATAATTTTATTAGGTATTTTATATGGTACTACTTCCTCACATGGCGCTTCCACTACCGTTGCGGTAGTAGTAGATTTCCCAAATAGAAATTGAAGATCTCTCCATAATGATTATAGCAGCAGGCAGAAATAAAATCAGCACAAACGAGTAAAGGTTTCCTTACCAATTCCCTTACCAATGGCGCTTCACTCCCCGGCAACGGCGCAGAAAATGGTCTTGATGACCCACAAGTATAGGGGTGTCGTAGTACTTTTTCGATAAATAAAAATGTCGAACCCAACGAGGAGCTGAAGGTGTTGACAAGCAGTTTCGATGAAGGATTCACTGTAAATGCTCACAGACAAGTATTCAGGGGGTTTTGATATCGCAGATAAATAAAGTACAAGTAAATAAAATGCGAGAGAAATAATTGCAGCGAGTGGCCCAATCCTTTAGCACAAAGGACAAGCCGGTTTGTTTCTTATAATGACCAAACGTTCACGCGAGGACACACGGGGATTTTAGTCTAGTGCTTTCGCTACATACGGTGATTAATCTTCATTGTTTGATAAGTGTTGTGGGTGAACTATGCTAATGCACCCTTCTAGGACTAATACATACTTGTGATTATACCCCTTGCAAGCATCCAACTACATACAAGAAGTAATTAAGATAAATCTAACCCACGGCCTTAAACTACGAGATCACTGCTATCCTACACGCATCGATATACTAACGAGCTCAGGGTTTTTGCATCACTCCACGGCAACCCCGCAATTAGCAACCCAATACAAGATGCCTCCCCCTAGGCCCATAAATGGGTCAAGTGTCGTGTAGTCGACGTTCACAGCAACACCACTAGAAGAATGACAACACCACAACTTAAATATCATAACATTGAATATTACTCAACCATAATTCACTACTGGCATTTAGACTTCACCCATGTCCTCAAGAACTAAACGAACTACTCACGAGACATCATAGGGAATACAATCAGAGGTGATATGATGATGAATAACAATCTGAACATAAACCTTGGTTCAATGGTTTCACTCAATAGCATCTACAACAAGTATAGAATAACACCGGGAGAGTTTCCCCCTATCAAACAATCAAGATCAAACCAATTGCTACAGCGATGACGAGGTGCAGCGGTGTGGTGATGGCGGTGTCAATGGTGGAGATGATGATGATGATGGAGATTGATGTCCGCTCGATGACGATAGCGATGAGCGTCGATTTCCCCCTCGGGAGGAATTTCCCCGGCAGTTCACCTTGCCCGGAGGCTCTTTTCTCTCCTCTGGTGTTCTCCGCCCCGCGAGGCTGTATAGTGAGGGATCCCTCG
>JAUUTY010001458.1:0-44118 GCA_030979885.1 Lolium multiflorum
TAGTGGACGGCCGTAGAGATGGCTTCTCCCCAAAAGTTGTGGGGTGAGTTGAATTCACTCAACATGGTTCTTGCCATCTCAATGATAGTCCGGTTCTTCCTTTCAACAACACCATTTTGTTGAGGGGTGTATGGAGCTGAAAACTCATGCTTGATGCCCTCATCATCAACAAACTCTTGCATAGTGTAGTTCTTGAACTCGGTACGTGCCATTGTCGGTCCTAATTGCGTTGATCTCGGATTCATACATACGTTGAGCTTTCTTGGCGAAGATGATGAACTCTCTATGGGTCTCATCCTTAGACTTAAGGAGAAAGACCCAAGAGTATCTTGAGTAATCATCAACAATGACAAGTCCATACTTGCTCCCACCAAGAGTATCATAATGTGATGGCCCAAAGAGATCCAAATGAAGGAGCTCCAAAGGCCTAGATGTGGTAACAATACTCTTGATAGGATGCTTCTTCTTGAGTTGCTTTCCGGCTACACATGCACTACAAACACGATCTTTCTCAAAAGAAATGCCGGTTAGTCCCACAATGTGCTCACCCTTTAGGAGTTGTTTAAGATTTCCTCATGTTAACATGACCAAGGCGGCGATGCCACAACCAACCTTCGTCATGCTTGGCCGCCATTAGACATGTGGAGAAAGAGGGGCTCTCTTTCGAGAGGTCAACCACGTAAAGGTTGTTCTCCACATATCCAACAAGGACCAATTTGAGATTGTCACTCCTAAAGACTTGCACATAATATTTAGTGAAATATGAATTGTAACCGGCATCGGCAAGATGATATATAGAAAGTAAGTTATAGCCAAGGGATTCAACAAGCATAACCGTCTCAAGGCACAAGTCCTTAGAGATTGCTACCTTGCCATACCCAAGTACCTTTCCTTTTGAGTTGTCACCAAAGGTGATGCTTGACTTCTTGTTGATATCTTCAATGAATTGATCAAGCACACCTCTTCCTCCGGTCATATGATTGGTGCATCCACTATCAAACACCCATTTTGGACCACCGGAGGAATACCCCTACAAAATCAAGTAGAGGATTTAGGAACCCATCGATTAATGGGTTCCTTTGCAATGGCAACAATATCTTTTGGTACCCAAATTGAGTACTCTCTATAAGCATAGCCATTAGGAGGGCCAACATAGTTAGCATAGACATCACCATAATAATCAACAAATAATGCATAGTGATTGTTTGGCCCCGTGCGGTCACCACTAGTGGCTTTGCCCTTTGAGGCTTTGCCATTATTAGTGACCTTCTTGTTCTTATCTTGAGCGGGTTTCTCCTTCTTGTAGTTGTTCTTCTTGTGGGACTTGGGAACATATCCAAGTCCATACTTTTGATTGTTTGACCTTTGCTTACTCAAGAGGTCATCCAATCCCATCTTGTTCTTGGCGGTGGTGAACTTTGCAAGTTCCTTTGTTAACCTAACATTTTCCTCAAGAATAGATGCTTGCTCACAAGAAGATTCATTAGGATGATAGTCAAGACCATATTTGGTCACCAAGGATTCAAGATATGCATTGGTCTCAACATGCAAAGAAAGTTCCTCTTGTAAACGAACATGTTCCTCAACAAGTTTAGCATGCTCACTAGTAAAGGAAGTGGAGGAACAAGCAAGCTTTTCAACATCAATGGGATCCTTCATTGATCCAAGAGCCTTTTTGTAGGATTCTTGGAGTAGATCATGGTTCTCTCCAAGTTTCTTGAGCTCATCCTTGACAAGCTTGTTAGCCTCTTTCAAGGTGGTCAAGATCCCTAGTGAGAGAAGCATGAGCAACTTCAAGCTCCTCCTTTGAGGCATTGAGCTCTTGGGTCAATAATTGAGCCCTATCAATAGTTTCTAGGTCCTTAACTTTATCAAGTTCATAAGTTTCAATTTGTTGCTTAAGGCCTTGAGATATGCACCTTTCGGTTTTTAGCTCTTGTCTTAGGAGATTGAATCTCCGTTCCTTCTCATTCAAATGATATTCTAATTCCTCAATGGACTCATCCTTTTCTTTGAGTGAGTCCATCAAGAAATCAAACTTGACAAGAGCTTCACCACGAAGGGTGCATCTAACATCATAGAGTTCCTTAAGCACAATTAATTCATCTTGATTTTCGTTCTCATCATCAAGAACTAGATAGAGAAGGTGGGGGTTCCATTACCTTGGTTTCTCTTGCCATAAGACAAGAGCCAACGATTGTAGATGAGGTAGAGTCATCGGAGTCATCATCTTGAGTTATCCTTGCCATGAAGGAGGATCCAACATCATTCTCCGTGGAGTAGTCCTTGGAGTAGTCATATGTGAAGAGTGACCCGGGCTTGGAGAAAGCCAAACCGGCCACTCCGGCCTCCTTCTCCTCATCTTCCTCTTCTTCATCGGACAAGTACTCGGCCCCAACAAAGGCTCTTCCCTTGTTCTTCTTGTATCGATCATTGATTGGGTTTGGCTTCAATCTTGGCTTGACCCCTTTGATGAATCTTGGCTTGTCCACCCTTTTCTCATAAGGGCACTCATTTGCAAAGTGGCTATCTTCATCACAATTGTAGCAAGTTCTCTTCTTCTTCTTGTCATTGAGGAGCATAGGGAACTTTGCCTTGTACTTCTTGGCAAAGAAAGCAAAGTCGGTAGCCATGTCACTAGTTGAGGTCATCTCTTCCTCTTCTTCAATTTCATAGTCTTCTTTGCTTCCATGATCGGCCCTAGCTTTGAGAGCAAGGTTGTGTGGCGCTTCATGGTTGTGTGAAGCTTCATCAACACGGTTCTGAAAGAACATCTCTCACATTATGTTTTGTGTGTTTGATGTCAATATATGTGATACACTAATGTTTGTTTAAGTGGTACAGGGATTACATAGATTCATATTTATGTGTGTTGGATTTGGTCGGTCTGTCAAAAGTTAACAGCAAAAAGATGGCCAGGCCGGATAATCCGGGCCGGATATTGTTGAAATATCCGGCCCCCTGATTTTGGCTAAGTCTTCGAGGGAAAAGCAGCGCAGTATAGGGGCCGGACATTTGCCCGGATATTGTCCCGGTATTGTACCAGGGCCGGAATATCCGGGCCGGATATTTTGGAAATATCCGGCCCCCTCGATTTTGGCTAAGGACCTGAAGATTTGCTTCTCTGGTTAGGGGCCGGACATTTGGCCGGATAAAGTCACAGTTTTGTCCCGAAGGCCGGATTATCCGGGCGGATTATCCTACTCTTACTTAGGAAGCCGCAATCTACTCAATTTTGAGGGGAGGTATAAATACCCCCTTCTTCTACCTTGGTTGCTTGCTCAATCATTACACAAGAAATCTGCCAAGTCACCTCCATTAGAGCCACCTCAAGAAACTCAAGATTTGCAAGATCTCCTTCCCCCCCAACCAAAGCTCTTGATCTTTGGAGATTCGAAGGAGAAGACACCGATCTACATCCTCACCGAAGCGTTCTTCATTTCCCCCTCACTTGTTTGAGGGATCTCATGCTAGTGTTCCTATTTGGTTCCCTAGTTGATTTGTGTTGATGTATTGTTGTTGATTGTTGTGTTGTAACAGATTTGGGAGCCTCCAATTTGGTTGTGGATGTGTGCCCCAAGAACCTTGTAAAGGTCCGGTTTCCGCCTCGAGGAAATCCCTTAGTGGAAGTGGGCTAGGCCTTCGTGGCGTTGCTCACCGGAGATCTGAGTGAAGCCTTCGTGGCTGTTGGTTTGGCTTTCGTAGCAACCACACTCCTCCAAACAGACGTACCTTCTTGCAAAGGAAGGGAACTACGGGAATCATCTCCGTGTCATCGCGTGCTCCACTCTCGGTTACCTCTATCCTATTCTATCTCTATATTGCTTAGATATATCTTGCTTAGTTGTTAGCCTTGTCATATAGGTAAATTCACTTAGTTGCATATCTAGAGAATTTACCTTTGTGTCAAGCCTAAATTGAAAAGGAACTAAAAATTGGTTAGCACCTATTCACCCCCAGGTGCGGCATACGATCCTTTTCAATTGCACGAGCTCGGCTCTTATTTCGGGCTTAACCGCCTAAGAGTATGCCGGACGATGGACCATCGGAAGGGGAGACTAGGCCGGTCACCATGGAGGATATCAACTCGTTGAAATCATCCATGGATGCTCAAATGGAAAGCATGAGAAAAATGATTTCCGAGCTTTTGGCTCCTCCCCGTCCCGTGGCTCCCACCATAGAGGTTAATATCACGGATGCGGTTGTAGAGGGTGATACTTCGGTATTACCCTCCGCTACCAACACCCATGGATGGTGATAACTTAAACACTATCAAACCCCCCATTGCATCTCCCAAGGGAACTAGTGGAAGTGAGAGCTACAATCGAGTACCTCCACCTTTCCAATCACCCGATATACCGGTTCCCCATCCTCATATAAACATCCGGGGCGACCCACCTAAGTTTTCCGTTAATGATTACGATACTTGGCAATTTGAGTTCCGCTCTCATGTTTGTAGTGCCTCCAATGAACTTTGGAGAATCATCGAGGAAGGCTTCAATCCTTACAACCCCAAGAAGTTGACTAGAAGAGAAGCGGTTGATAGTCAACTCAACAACACCGCCTTGCACATGATTCAAACCGCCGTGGGGACAAAGGAGTTGACTCGTGTTCGGCATTTCACCACCGCCAAGGATGCTTGGGATGCTTTGGCCGCGAGTTGCATTGGAAGCGAGAGCACAAGAAGGAACAAGTATAATGCTCTTCGGAATAAAGCCGAAGGATTCATGAGGCTTCCGGATGAAGATCATGAAGACATGTATGGAAGACTTCTCACCGTTGCCGACGCCTTCCGGATTGTTGGTGCCTCTCACATTAATGACTCTTGGATCAAGGAGAAGTACATTGAGTGCATGATGCCGTTCGAGCCTATTGATGTCAAGACTCTTGTCGGAAGAGAATGCTATGCCTCTCTCACCTCTCAACAAGTCGTGCACGAGATGCAAGCTCTCAAGGTGCTTGAGCAAAACTCTCATGATTCTCGCAATCGTGCCATTGGGATGACAAAAGGGTCCAACCTTGCCTTGGTGGTCAACCCCGTGCAAGAAGTGATTCCTCAAGAATCTTATAGGGCATCTTGGAGCATGACCTATCCGGAAGACTTGGAACACCACTACCATGACCACATGGCATTCCATGCAAACACCTTTTGGATTGATCCTTCCAAGGCCAAGGAGGACAACATCAAGAGAAACAACTCAAGGGGTCCCTCAAGCTCGGGCCCAAGAACAAGATCTTGCTACAATTGCAATGACAAGCGCCATTTCATTGCCGAATGTCCCTATGAGAATAGGGAGACTCATGGTGGAAGGCTCATCCCCAAGGACAAGAGCAAAGACTCAAAGGGCAAATATTCAAAGCCCCCAACAAGAAATTCTACAACAAGAACAAGAAGGGCAAGAGGCCCTCAAGGATTGTGCTAGTGGCTAATGAAGAATACTCTTCCGATGAGATTGCAAGTGCTAGTGATGATGATGAAGAGGAAAGCTCAAGAGAAGTGGCCGCCATTGTCACCACCAACATTCCCTCTTCCTCTCTCTTTGATTCACCCAATGAGAACCCTCAACGCAAGAATGCACATTGCTTCATGGCAAGGTCCACCTTGGACACATCTATTGTGCTATCAACTCAAGAAGAGTACACCTCCGGAGATGAAGATGTTGATGATGAAGAAGATGCAACCTCAAATGGATTGGTTGCCCTTGCCTCCCTCGCTACTAACTCTTCATCAACAAGTGAATCTCCCAATGAGGTCATTCATGTGGAGGAAGAAAGTTGCCTCATGGCTAAATCTTCCGAGGTATCATCTCCTAACCCCTCTATGCCTAACATTGCTAATGATCTAGGGGTTGACCCCGCTAGTCTAAAAGTGAAACAAGAGATGCTAGAGTTTGATGAGTTCATTAGTAGCCTACAAGGTAACACTAAGAAGCATGTTTCAAGTCTCATGGTTCGTATGGCTCAACTAAATGATACTCTTGAGAAAAAGTGCCAAATAGAGAGAGAAGACTCTCTAGAAATACATGCTCTTAAAAATGCTCTTGAGGAATGTCAAGAAACTATAGCATCTCTTGAAGAGAGGCTAGAAAATCTTGAAGAACCTCAAGATAAACTTAACAAGCTCACTAAAGCTAGAGATCTTGCTAGAGCTAAGACTAAAGTGCTTAAAAAGGAAAAGGCCCAATTTGGTGTTGATCATGAGAAACTTGTGAAGGATCTAGATGAACTAGACAAAGCTCACAAAGCTTTGAAGAGTGAATTCACTCTCCTATCCAAATCCTATGAGCAACTTCAAATTAGGCTTGCTTCATATGATGTGCCTAGTTCCTCTACTCCTCTATGTGATCATGCAAATATTGTTGAGGAAAATGCTAGGTTGAAGGATGAACTTGCTAGGCCTCCTCTCCCCAAAGTAAACTTTCTTTGGATGATCTTTTGAGTAAGCAAAGATCAAACAATGGGAAGGAGGGCCTTGGTTATAATGCCAAGGCAAAGAAGGCAAACAAGAAAAAGGCCAAGCCCGCACAAGAGAAGAAGAAAGACGTCACTAATGGTGAAGCCCCAAAGGGCAAAACCATGAATGATGATGATGCGGGAATTGCTAACCCTCACTATGTTTTATTTAAAGATTATTATGGTGATGTTTATGCTAAATATGTTGGCCCATATGATGGTTATGTTGCTTGGTCTATTTGGGTCCCAAAGACCCTTGTTGCTAACAAAAGAGGACCCATTGCGAAATGGGTACCTAAATCCAAGAATTGATCTCATGTAGGACTATGCCGCCGGAGGTTCAAAATGGGTACTTGATAGTGGATGTACAAGTCATATGACCGGCGGCAAGAACCTCGTCAAGGAGTTGAGGCCTAACATAAATGATATCACCGTCTCCTTTGGCGATAATTCTACATCCGAGGTATTGGGTTTTGGCAAGGTTGTGGTTGCACACAACATTACTCTTGTGGATGTCATGCTTGTCAAAACCCTTGGTTACAATTTGCTTTCCGTTTCCGCCCTTGGCAAGATGGGTTTCGCCGTCTTTATTGATAAAGATATTGTGGTCCTCTTGTGGAGCAAGACTCTAAAAGTCGCATTCGTTGGGTATCGCGAACACAACTTGTATGTGGTGGACTTTTCGGGGACCACCACGACAAGTGCGATGTGCCTATTCGGAAAGGCGGACGTGGGTTGGTTGTGGCATCGCCGCCTAGCCCATGTCAACATGAGAACTTTGCAAAGTCTTCACAAGGGGAACCATATTGTGGGACTAATGGAAAATGTGTCTTTTGCCAAAGATCGTGTTTGTAGGGCTTGTGTTGAAGGCAAAATGCATGACTCTCCGCATCCAAGCAAGACTATCATCTCTTCCAAGAGGATCTTGGAGCTCCTTCATGTGGATCTCTTTGGTCCCGTTACTCATGCAAGTCTTGGTGCGAAGAAACATTGCTTGGTGATTGTTGATGATTACTCAAGATACACTTGGGTCTACTTTCTCAAGACGAAAGATGAGACTCAACAAATATTCATTGACTTTGCTACCGAGGTGCAACGCCAACACAACCTCCTCATTATGGCAATAAGAAGTGACAACGGCTCCGAGTTCAAGAACTATACACTCAATGATTTTCTTAGTGATGAGGGGATTCGTCATCAATATTCCGCTGCTTACACCCCTCAACAAAATGGTGTTGCGGAGAGGAAGAACCGGACTCTTATGGATATGGCAAGATCTATGATGGCGGAGTATAAATCCCGCTATAACTTTTGGGCCGAAGCCATCTCCACCGCTTGCCACTCCTCTAACCGGCTCTATCTCCGCAAGGGCTTGAACAAGACTCCATATGAAATACTCACCGGGAACAAGCCTAATATCTCATACTTCAAGGTGTTCGGTTGTAAGTGTTTCTACAAAATCAAAGGAGTTCGTTTGTCTAAATTTGCTCCTAAAGCTTTGGAGGGTATATTTGTTGGTTACGGTGCCGAATCTCACACTTATAGAATCTTTGATGTATCCTCCGGGATTATCATTGAATCTTGTAGTGTGAAGTTCGAAGAAAATGATGGCTCCCAAGTGGGGCAAGTTGATGTTTGTGCAGGTGATGAAATACCTCAAGATGCCATAGTAAGAATGGGTGTGGGATTTTTCCGCCCCATTGAGGGACACGGTGTGGCGTCTCGGGAAGAACTATGCTCTACCACGGTGGAGCCCTCATCTTCTCAACATCAACAAACCTTACCTAGTGAAGCAAATGATGCACCAACCCAAGAACAAGAACAAGACCCTCCCTCTTATGTGCAAGATCAAGGACAAGATCAAGGTCAAGATCAACCAATCATTCATAATGGCTCCAATGAGGATCCAAATCTTTGCCCTTCTCCGAACATTGTTCAAGATCAAGCACATGAGAATGAGCAACCCCAAGCAATTGAGGAAGCTCAAGTTCAAGGTCAAGACGGGGACCCAAATGATCAAGTTGATCAAGTGACACCTCCAAGGCCTAGAAAGACCAAGGAGGAGATCGAGGCCCGTCGTCTAGCAAGAAGAGAAAGGAACCTCGAACTTCGTGGACACACTCATGACAAGGTTCTTGGTGATGTAAGGGCAAAGGTTTCCACAAGAAGGCAATTGGCTAACTTTAGCCATCATCATGCTTATATCTCCTTAGTGGAACCCAAGAAAGTATTTGAAGCCCTTGAAGATTCGGATTGGTTGGAAGCTATGCATGAAGAACTCAATAACTTCAAGCGCAACAAAGTGTGGACTTTAGTAAAGAAGCCAAAGGAGTGCCGCAATGTTATAGGCACTAAATGGATTTTCAAGAACAAGCAAGATGAGTTTGGAAATGTTGTGAGGAACAAGGCAAGATTGGTGGCTCAAGGGTTCTCTCAAGTTGAGGGAATTGACTTTGGAGAAACCTATGCTCCCGTGGCTCGCCTTGAGTCCATCCGTATCCTTCTTGCTTATGCATCGCATCATAACTTTAAGTTACAACAAATGGATGTGAAAAGTGCTTTTCTTAATGGTCCTTTCATGAAGAGGTTTATGTTAAGCAACCCCCGGGGTTCGAGGATCTCAACTTCCCTAACCATGTCTACAAGCTTGATAAAGCACTTTATGGTCTCAAACAAGCTCCTAGAGCTTGGTACGAGCACCTTAAGGAATTGTTGGTAGACCGTGGGTTTGATGTTGGGCTAATCGATCCCACTCTTTTTACTAAGAGGGTCAATGGGGAGCTTTTCGTTTGCCAATTATATGTTGATGATATTATATTTGGCTCTACTAACAAAGCTTTCAATGATGAATTCTCAAAGCTTATGACCGATAGGTTTGAGATGTCTATGATGGGAGAGATGAAGTTCTTCCTTGGTTTTGAGATCAAGCAATTGAGGGAAGGAACCTTCATCAACCAAGCAAAATATCTCCAAGACATGCTCAAGAGGTTCAAGATGACCGAGATGAAGGGTGTGGCCACTCCTATGGTTACCAAATGTCATCTTGCACTAGATCCCAATGGTAAAGAGGTGGATCAAAAGGTATATCGCTCCATGATTGGATCCTTGCTTTACCTTTGTGCATCTAGACCGGACATAGTGTTGAGTGTTGGTGTGTGTGCAAGGTATCAAGCTTCTCCTAAAGAGAGTCACATGATGGCTCTCAAAAGAATCTTTCGATATTTGGTTGATACCCCAAGATATGGTATTTGGTACCCCAAAGGCTCAAGTTTTATTCTCAATGGTTATACCGATGCGGATTGGGCGGGTGACAAGGATGATAGGAAATCAACTTCCGGGGCTTGCCAATTCCTTGGTAGGTCCTTGGTGTGTTGGTCTTCTAAGAAGCAAAATTGTATATCTCTCCCACCGCCGAAGCCGAATATGTTGCCGCCGCAAGTGGATGCACTCAATTGTTATGGATGAGGCAAACTTTAAAGGAATACGGTGTCATTTGTGACAAAGTGCCTCTATTATGTGACAATGAAAGTGCCATCAAGATTGCCTATAATCCGGTGCAACATTCAAGAACGAAGCATATTGAGATCCGGAATCATTTCATTAGGGATCATGTTGCCCGTGGGTGATATTGAGCTTATCTATGTTCCAACCAAAGATCAACTTGCCGATATATTCACGAAGCCTCTTGATGAAGCAAGATTCTCTTATTTGAGGAATGAGCTAAATATCATTGATTCAAGGAGTATAGCTTGACCATCTTGCAAACACACCTTTGTCTCAAAACTTTATTTGGTTTAGATGTGGGCATGGAAATAGGGGGAGTGCGGTTTAAATTATTGAGCTATCCCTCCCCCCATAATGCCAACATTAAGAAATCATTCTCTTTATATCATATGTTGATATGTGAGCTTCAATGATGAGTAGTGGCTTGGACCCAAGATATATCTTCGCGGTGCCATGCCACAACACTCATACATGGTGGCCTAGGCCACCACACTCTTCTTTGTGAAGAGTTGGAGTTATTTGGATCTTATCGCCTTTTATTTGACAACTCCATGTTCTTATGGGAAATCACTCTAGTTTGGCCTTATTTGCTCATATCTTGCAAACTTGAGTGACCATGTACCATTAACAGTTTGTATCTTCTAAAACCTAAGCCTACTCTCTCCTATAAGCCATTTCCATCTTGCTCATTTGTCATGTTTGGTAAAAACTTGGAGTTTGAGGTGTTTCGGTCGGATGATCTAGGTTGCTCCATCTTATTGGTAAATTTGCACCTTATATGTGACGTGATACATTATTGCATCACATATGGGTCTTGCAAATAACCAACGAAAGATGGGCCGGATTCCCGGTGATTCTGGAATTTTCCAGAACCGGAATATCCGTGGAGACTCCCAGGCCGGATAATCCGCTTAGGGCCGGATTATCCGGCCTGGGCAGATCTTGAAAGGGTTGAGGACGAGGCCGCGGGGGGGAAACGGTTCACACCACCCCCACGCGCCTCTCTCTCCTCTTTCTCCTCTCAAGATCGCCGGACCTCCTCCTCCTCGCCGGAGACGCTCCGTCCGCCCCCTCTCGGAGTTCTTGGGTGGATCGGGTGCATCTCCTCCCTAGCTACCTTCTCCTCCAAGCGGTTTCCACAATGGATGTGGGTATGATTCACAATCTCTAACCCTAGATGTTGTGTTTTATATGTGCTATTTTCTTGGTGGAATTGGTGTCTAGTTGTTCCAAATCGTGTGTAGTGTACTCCTCTTGCATGCTATGAGGCCGATCTAGTCTTAGACAAGCTTTTGATTGGAAAACTGCTTATCTCGCAGGGCCGGATTATCCGCCCCTCGAGCCGGCCGGATTATCCGGCCAGGCCGGATTATCCGCCCCCAGGGGACACCGGATTATCCGGCCTGGAGCTTCATCGCCGCTGCAGTTTTTGCTTCAATCTATCATGTCTAGATTTGTACCGACTTATAGCATGTTTCTCGAGTATATTACTGTATCTTACATGACTTATGAGCATTACCTTTCTTTGCTACCCGCCTTTGCTTCTCACAGGTGGTGCTTCTCGGGGTGGTCGGAGACGCTCAAGGCATGATCGATCTAGTGACGAGTTTGCACCCAATGCACCTCGCAAGTCCGTCACTTCAAGGCGGAAGAACAAGGAAGTGAGGGAGAACTACAAGGCCATGGACCCAGTCTCTTATTCCGCTATCCGCATGAAGAACTGGTATGAAGATGTCCCAAGGGATGAAGAGATAGAGGGCAGGAGATACTGGTGCATGGAGCAGGAGTTCATCTACAAGGACATCTATGAGCCCATGAAGAATCTGAGACCCATGCAAGCTATCGATGTGGACATTCTGGCTGAAAACAATCACTTTGAAGATGCAATCTGGGTAGCTGGAAGGTTGGGTTTGCATGATATCATGAAGATTCAATGTGACTATAGCCCAGATTTGGTGAAGCAATTCTTTGCCACTTTGGCAATCAAGAAAGATGAGGAACGCACTATGGAATGGATGACTGGCTCCACTCACTGCAGTGCCACTCTGCGCCAATTTGCTGGTTTTCTTGGAGTTCCTGTTGATGGGGGTCGTCGCCTTCATGGACCACAACAGACAGATAAGAATGCTCTTGTGCATCTCTATACCTCAGCGGGAAAAATTGGTTTTGCTAAGGGGCTGCTTCCCATATACAGTCAGTTGCTTCGGTTCTTTCGGGCAACCATTTGCCCAAGTGGTGGTAACAATGATGCTCTCCGGGGAGTCCTTGTGAACCTTATGCACCTCAGCTATAAGTGTGCTCGTGATGAGAATGAGGAACGGAGCTACACTCTTGATGTCATGGACTTTATCTTCCATGAGATCCATGATGCCATGGTCTCCCGGACCACCATACCCTATGCTCCCTACATTCAGCTTCTCATCAAACAACTCTGTGGCTGTGGTGATGAAGACTTGAGTGGGTACCCTTTGGTGAAGCACCATGTCAAGAAGGCCTACAAGGCTTAAGCCAGTCTCTTCAGCTGTACCTGCACCTGACTCTTTCATGGGTGATGCTCGTTCTAGTGGTTTTGCTCCTGCTCGTCATCCTGATGTCCCGGCTATGAGGAAGCAAGTGACCCGGCTTAGTTGGTTTCAGCGTCACATCCTTTGCATGAACATTGAGATCCATAAGGAGAACTATGCAGCTAGCCGAGAGCGTTCTGAGATTAAGCATACTCAGGCGGTTATTCTACACAAGTGGTGATCAAGGTCCCCCGCCTCAGCCTCCAGCTCACCAGGGTTACAGTGGATGGCACTCAGCACAGGTTCCATGGAGTGATCTTGATGATTGCCTTCAAAGGTCCAACACCTCTCACCGCTCTCCGGATGCACCTGACACTGATGAGGAAGAAGAGGAAGAGGCATACAAGTCCGATGATAATGATGCCTCCGAGTGATTCCCATGGGACGTGTAGCATCGCGCTTGTCCCCTTTTTGGCGTCTCGATGCCAAAGGGGGAGAAGTGTTCTATTAGGATTCTCGGGGATTTGCATGGTTTGGGCACAAGCATATGCGTTTATCATTCTTATATTGCTTGTGTTCCCTCTTATTTGAACTATTTGGTTTGTTTGTGTGCCGTTCAAAACTATGTGCTATGTGGTGTGAGACATTGTTATGGTTTTCGGATTTCTATTTGTTGAGATCAAGGATATTACATTATGTGTGATGCTATATCTCCGCATTATATATCTACACATGGGTATGATTTCTTGCATCCTATTGATACGTCCCCGACGTATCCATAATTTATGTCGTTCCATGCTTGTTTTATGACAATACTTACATGTTTTGCTTGCACTTTATGATGATTTCATGCATTTTCCGGAAACCTATTAACAAGATGCCACAGTGCCAGTTGTTTGTCTTTGGTTCCAGAAAGGCTTTTCAATATTCTCGAAAAAGACGGAATGAAGAACAAACTCTCCTATTTTTCCCAAGCAATAAGTGCGAAGGAGGGCCAGGGGCCAGCCACTGACCATAGGGCGGAGCGGCCTAGCTCGGGCCCGCCGGCCTATGGTGTGGCGCTCCAGTGCCCCCGCGCCGCCTTCTTCTATGAAATCCCTTTCGACCTAAAAACGCAGGACCACTTGACGAAACTCCAGAAAGACTCCAGGATTCATCTCCCCCATGTACTTCAATACAATGATCTCATGAGCTGCCTTACATGATTGAGATTCATCTGATGTAATCGGTGTTGTGTTTGTCGGGATCCGATGGATTGTTACTGTTATGATTGTCTATCTACAAAGTTTATGAAGTTATTGTTGTTGCAATCTTGTTATGCTTAATGCTTGTCACTAGGGCCCGAGTGGCATGATCTTAGATTTGAGCTTTATAATTATTGCTTAGATTGTATCTACAAGTTGTATGCACATGTCACTGTCTGGAACCAAAGGCCCCGAAGTGACAGAAATCGGGACAACCGGAGGGGATGGCGAGAGGGACACATGTTTTCACGGAGTGTTAATGCTTTGCTCCGGTACTCTATTAAAAGGAGTACCTTAATATCCAAAGAGTTTCCCTTGAGGCCCTACTGCCACCGGCGGTAGGACAAAAGATGTTGTGCAAGTTTCTCATTGCAGCACGTACGACTATTATTGGAAAACATGCCTACATGATTAATGATCTTGATATTCTCTTTTTAATGCTATTTCAATCCTATCAATTGCCCTAATGTAATTTGTTCACCCAACACTTGTTATTGGAGAGTTACCACTAGTGTAGATAGTCGGGAACCCAGGTCCATCTTTCATCATCATATACTCGTTCTACATGTCAACTATTTTCCGGTGCCATTGCTCTCATATTACTATTAACGCTGCTGTGTTACTGTTACACGCTTCATATTACTGCTTACTTTCACATCACCCCTGTTGCTAGTGCTTTTCCAGGTGCAGCTGAATTGACAACTCACTTGTTAAGGCTTCTAAGTATTCTTTACCTCCCCTTGTGTCGAATCAATAAATTTGGGTTTTACTTCCCTCGAAGACGTTGCGATCCCCTATACTTGTGGGTCATCAAGACTATTTTCTCGCCGCTCTGGGGAGGCATAGCTCTACTCATAAGTTCACCTGGGGAGTACACTCTACTCTCTTTACTTTTATTTTATTTTGTTTTGCTAGTCTACTTTTGTCTAGTTTATTTGTGCTTAGTTTATTTCTGTCTTGTTTTATTTTTCTTAGTTTACTTTTGTCTAGTTTATTTTTGTCTTGTTTTATTTGTCTCATATACCCAAAAATCCATAAAAATTTGAAAAACCTAAAAATTAAAAACTGTTGTTATGGGAGAACCTACAACGTACTTGGAGCTTATAGAATGTTATAATAATTATAGAGAATCAAGAGCTGGTAAAATAATGAGTGCTATGATAGAAAAATTGAATACAATGGCTAGAATCTTGCTTGAATGCCATGATATAAACTGTTGCTCTCAACAGATACTAAACATCTTAAATTTCAATGTGGCTTTAGTGAGGAATTTTTAATTAAGAACTATAATCGGAATTGCTATATTCATTATGGGTTCGAAGAGGTAGAACAATTTGTCTTATTTATGGGAGCCTCCGAGATAGAATCCTTCATGGTTGAGAATTATGAAACTTGTGTTGTTTGTAAGGGCCTTAAAGATTATGTCTCTACTATCCTTAATTCTTGCATAGAATGCTACAGTAGGAATCCTTATATCCTTGATTATAAAGAGAGACACATTAATGCATAAGAATGCACTCACAATTTGCAGGAACCGATGGAAGAAGAAATTGATGAACCTGAAAGCTCATTGGATGAAAAAGAGGAGGAAATTGATGAACTTGAAAGCTCATTGATGAAAAAGAAGAGGAGAGTGATGAACAAAAGGAGGAAGAATGGATTAGCTACCCATGTCAACCTTCTAATGAGAGTAACTCTTTATCTCTTACACTATTTGATTGTCCTCCATGCTTACCGGAAGAGGTTGAATGTTATGTTCCTGTGGATTCTCTTGAAATAGTACCTATGAGTAATACTTGTGAGAATGATTATGCTACTGTTATATATGATAATCCATGCTACTTTGATAAATCTTATGATAATGCTTTGTTTGTGCCTCATGTCGAAATGCACGGTACTAAAGAATTTTTTGGCAAATGTCTATGATAAAGCTCTAGATGATGGTCCTATGTTACTTGGTAATATTAATTGTACTACTAATGAAAATGGGATTGTAGAGTTCTTGACTTATTCTATGAGTCCCATATCTCTTGAGATTGATCAACTACCTTGTTATATTATTAATAAAAGTAAGTTTGAAAGTTTTAATTCCACTATTCTTGAACTTGATAAAAATTATGTGTTTGGAAATCATGAAAGGTATGCTGCATGTGATAGTTATGTTGTTGAGTTTGTTCATGAAGCTACTGAAAATTATTATGAGAGAGGAAAATATGGTTGTAGAAATTTGCATGGTACTAAAACACCTCTCTATATGCTTAAAATTTTGAAGCTACACTTGTTTTATCTTCTTATGCTTGTCACTTGGTCTTCATGAATTTATTTGTGTACAATATTCCTATGCATAGGAAACATGTTAGGCTTAAACTTGTTTTGGATTTGCCTCTTGATGCTCTCTTTTGCTTCAAATACTATTTCTTGGGAGTGCATCATTAAAATTATTGAGCCCATCTTAATGGCTATAAAGAAAGAACTTCTTGGGAGATAACCCATGTGTTATTTTGCTACAGTACTTTGTTTTATACTTGTGTCTTGGAAGTTGTTTACTACTGTAGCAACCTCTCCTTATCTTAGTTTTGTGTTTTGTTGTGCCAAGTGAAGCCTCTAATCGAAGATTGATACTAGATTTGGCGCAGAAACAGATTTCTATCTGTCACGAATCTGGGCTGTTTTCTCTGTAGGTAACTCAGAAAACTATGCCAATTTACGTGCGTGTTCCTCAGATATGTACGCAACTTTCATTAGTTTTGAGTTTTCTGATTTGAGCAACGGAAGTATTTTATTAAAATTCGTCTTTACTGGCTGTTCTGTTTTGGCAGATTCCTTTTTTGCATTGTCTCTTGTGGACTTTAAGCGAGGTTTTCTAGACGTAGAGGGCTGTAGCTAATGTTTTATTGAGTTCTTGCAATGTGCCACTACAGGACCAAGGTGGATTCAAATTTTTTGAGTACTAACCCTCTAATGAAGTTTATGAGAAGTTTGGTGTGAAGGAAGTTTTCAAGGGTCAAGAGAGGAGGATGATATATGATCAAGAAGAGTGAAAAGTCTAAGCTTGGGGATGCCCCCATGGTTCATCCCTGCATATTTCAAGAAGACTCAAGCGTCTAAGCTTGGGGATGCCCGAGGCATCCTTCTTCATCAACTTAATCGGTCCTTTTCCCCGAAACTATATTTTTATTCGGTCACATCATATGTGCTTTACTTGGAGCGTCGTGTTTACTTTTCGTTTTGTTTATGTTTGAATAAATTCGGATCCTAGCAATCCTTGTGTGGGAGAGATACACGCTCCGCTTTTTCATATGAACACTCGTGTTCTTCGCTTTACTTTTAATGTTCAATGATAAAAGTTGGAAGCTATTGCACTTATTTATATTTGGTTGGAAAAGGAAAATGCCTCATATGTCTTGGATAATTTGACACTTGGAAATTGTTTTGAGCTCTCAAGTAGATCATGATTAAGTTTTTTCATGAAGTCTAAGCCTATTAGTGGAGAACTACTGTAGAGCTTGTCGAAATTGGTTTGCATAATTGATCTCTCTTAAGGTCTAGATATTTTCTGGTAAAAGTGTTTGAGCAACAAGGAAGACAGTGTAGAGTATTATAATGCTTGCAATATGTTCTTATGTAAGTTTTGCTGTACCAGTTCATACTTGTGTTTGCTTCAAACAACCTTGCTAGCCTAAACCTTGTATCAAGAGGGAATACTTCTCATGCATCCAAAATACTTGAGCCAAAAACTATGCCATCTGTGTCCACCATACCTACCTACTATGTGGTATTTCCTGCCATTCCAAAGTAAATTGCTTGAGTGCTACCTTTGAACAATTCAAAATTTATCATCTCTCGATTTGTGTCAATGTTTTATAGCTCATGAGGAAGTATGTGGTGTTTATCTTTCAATCTTGTTGGGCAACTTTCACCAATGGACTAGTGGCTTCATCCGCTTATCCAATAATTTTGCAAAAAGAGCTGGCAATGGGATTCCCAGTCCCAAATTAATTAACCAAAATAGACACTCCTCCATGGTATGTGATTGTTGGACGCACCCGAAGGATTCGGTTAGCCATGGCTTGTGTAAGCAAAGGTTGGGAGGAGTGTCATCATCATAATGAAACTAAAATAAAAAAGCACTCCTTCATGGTATGAGATTGTTGGCACCGAGGATTCGGTTAGCCATGGTTTGTGAAAGAAAGGTTGGAAGGAGTGCCACCCAAAAATAAAATAATTCATGGGAGCCGCTCTTGAAGGTTTGTCTAACGAGGGGGTTAGAGTCTCTACCATTCGTTGACAACAACAAACACCTCTCAAAACTTTACTTTTATGCTCTCTTTATGTTTTCAAAACCAAAGCTCTAGCACAAATATAGCACTCGATGCTTTCCTCTTTGAAGGGCCATTCTTTTACTTTATGTTGAGTCAGTTTACCTACTTCCTTCCACCTTAGAAGCAAACACTGTGTCAACTGTGCATTGATTCTTACATACTTGTATATTTGCATTCATCATATTACTTTGTGTTGACAATTATCCATGAGATATGCATGTTACAAGTTGAAAGCAACCCATGAAACTTATATCTTCCTTTGTGTTGTTTCGATGCTTTTACTTTGAACTTATTGCTTTATGAGTTAACTCTTGTGCAAGACTTTTGATACTAGTCTTGAAGGTATTATTCATGAAAAGTTTTGCTATATGTTATCTACTTGTTAGCAACTATAGATCATTGCCTTGAGTCACTTCATTCATTTCATATGTTTTGTAATAGTATGATCAAGGTTATGTAAGTAGCATGTCACTACAGAAATTATTCTTTTATCGCTTAGATTCGCCGGGACGCAAGGTGAACTGTTGGGGATGCCGGGATACGTCCGACGTATCCATAATTTCGTCGTTCCATGCTTGTTTTATGACAATACTGCCACGTGTTTTGCTTGCACTTTATGATGATTCTATGCATTTTCCCTAACTAACCTATTAACAAGATGCCACAGCGTCAGTTCCTGTTTTCTTTGCTTTGTCCTGCAAAGGCTGTTCGGCAATATTCTTAATTCACTTAAACGAAGACCAAACTCCTATTTTTCCCTAGTTATCCGTAACACCGAAGAAGAGCCTGAGAGGGCTAGGGGCCACTGAGACTACAGGCGGCGCGCCCGGGTCTGTAGGGGGCCCGCGCCTCGGCCTATGCAGGCGAAGCGCTCCAAAGGGGCTCCCCCGCGCCGCCTCTTCGCCATAAAATCCCTTTCGACCTAAAAACGCGTGACGGATTGACGAAACCCGTAAAGACTCAGGGCGCCGCCACCATCGCAACCCAATTGGGACAGAGTCTCTGTCCTAGCATTCTCCCGCCGGATCGGGAAGTGCCTCCGGAAGCCATCTCCATCAACGCCATCGCCTCCATCATGCTCCTGTGAGTAGTTCCCCCATGGACTACTGGTTCTAGTTGTGCTAGTTGGTATACTTTCCCCCATGTACTTCAATACAATGATTCCATGAGCTGCCTTACATGATTGAGATTCATCTAATGTAATCGGTGTTGTGTTTGTCGGGATCCGATGGATTGTTACGTTATGATTGTCTATCTACAAGGTTTATGAAGTTATTGTTGCTGCAATCTTGTTATGTCTAATGCTTGTCACTAAAGGTCCTAGTGGCATGATCTTAGATTTGAGCTTTATAATTATTGCTTAGATTGTATCTACAAGTTGTATGCACATGTCACTGTCCGGGACCAAAGGCCCCGAAGTGATGAATCGACAACCGTGAGGGGATGGCGGGGATGTGGAGGGACACATGTTTTCACTGAGTGTTAATGCTTTTGCTCCTAAGATTCTATTAAAAAGGAGTACCTTTTAATATCCAAAGATTCCCTTGAGGCTCTGCTGCCACCGGCTGGTAGACAAAAGATGTTGTGCAAGTTTCTCATTGCGAGCACATACGACTATTATTGGAAAACATCCTACACGATTAATGATCTTGATATTCTCGTCTTAATGCTATTTCAATCCTATCAATTGCCCGACAAGTAATTTGTTCACCCAACACTTGTTAGTTGAGTAGTTACCACTAGTGTAGATAGCTGGAACCCCGCTCCATCTTTCTCTCTCTCATCATCATATACTCTGCTCTATATGTCAACTATTTTTCGGTGCCATTGCTCTCATATTACTATTAATGCTATTGTATATCATATTCATCGCTTCATATCATCGTTTACTTTCACATCACCCCTTGCTAGTGCTTTTCCTGTGCAGTTGAATTGACAAATCCGCTTGTTAAGGCTTATAAGTATTCTTTACCTCCCCTTGTGTCGAATCAATAAATTTGGGTTTTACTTCCCTCGAAGACTGTTGCGATCCCCTATACTTGTGGGTCATCACCTATCTCAACTTCATATGTGTCAATGTCTTTTGTTAGAGCTCATGTTGGATATCTTTTGTGTTGAGGCACCATACTCCTATGTGTTGTGTATTTGTATTCAAATGCAAATTACCTATATGCACACATGTAGGGGGAGTGCCTCTATGTTTTGCCATCATGCTTGTCTCTATTGTGATTCCTTTGCAAATCCGTATATTGTCATCAAACACCAAAAAGGGGGAGATTAAAAGAACATCTCTCACATTATGTTTTGTGTGTTTGATGTCAATATATGTGACATACTAATGTTTGATTAAGTGGTACAGGATTACATAGATATTTATTCATGTGTGTTGGATTTGGTCGGTCTGTCAAAAGTTAACGTAAAAGTTGGTCAGGCTTTATAATCCGGGTCGGATATTACCAAAATATCCGGATAATCCGGGCCGGATATTGCTGAAATATCCGGCCCTCTCGTTTTGGCTGTCTTCGAGGAAAGCAGCGCAGTAGAGGGGCCGGCTTTTTGCCCGGATATTGTCCCGGTATTGTACCAGGGCCGGAATATCCGGGCCGGATATTTTGGAAATATCCGGCCCCCCCGAATTTGGCTAAGGACTGGAAGAAAAGCTTCTCTGGCATAGGGCCGGACTTTTGGCCGGATAATGTCACGGTTTTGTTCCGTGGGCCGGATTATCCGGGGGGGCGGATTATCCGGCCCTTACTTAGGCCGGATTATCCGGCCCCCCGGAAGCAGCAACGGCTCATTTTTGAGAGGGGGTATAAATACCCCCCCTTCTTCCTCCTTGCTGCTTGCTCAATCATTATACAAGAAATCTGCCAAGCCCCCATTAGAGCCCCCTCAAGAAACACAAGATTTGCAAGATCTCCCTCCCTCCCCAACCAAAGCTCTTGATCTTTGGAGATTCGAAGGAGAAGACACCGATCTACATCCTCACCGAAGCGTTCTTCATTTCCTCCTCATTTGTTTGAGGGATCTCATGCTAGTGTTCCTATTTGGTTCTCTAGTTGATTTGTTGTTGATGTGTTGTTGTTGATTATTGTATTGTTACCGATTTGGGAGCCTCCAATTTGGTTGTGATGTGTGCCCCAAGAACTTTGTAAAGGTCTGTTTCTCGCTTCCCTGGGAGGAAATCCCCTTAGTGGAAGTGTAATAGGCCTTCGTCGCTGCTGTCACGTGAGATCCGAGCGAAGCTCTCTGGTTGTTGGCTCATTGCGTGAGCAATCCACACCTCCAAACGGGGACGATTCTTGCAAAGGAATAACTAATGGAATCATCTCCGTGTCACGCTGCTCCAATTTCTGCTACCTCTATCCCACTCTATCTCCTATTGCGTTGCTATACCTTGCTTAGTTGATATTCGTGTCATATAGGTAAATTCACTAGTTGCATATCTAGAGAATTCTACCTTTGTGTCAAGCCTAAATTGAAAAAGAACTAAAAATTGGTTAGCACCTATTCACCCCCCCCTCTAGGTGCGGCATACGATCCTTTCAACAACGCAGCTTGCTTCTCCAAGGCGGATTGCATATCCGCCGAGGTCGAAGAGCCAACAGGAGCAGAAACAACTGATGCCCAAGACCGACGATAAGGAGGCACATTGGACGGGAGCGGGATCTCAACTTGGGCACGGCGAGGAGCATGTTCTTGGCGGGGCGACAACACAGTAGGTCCTGCCAACGAGCTGAGAGGACGCCAAGCGTTACGGCAGTCACAGGCCCGATGACCATTCTCAAGGCATCTAGAGCACCTGAAGGGATCACAGCAAACAGCAGCACGGTGACCAAGAACCAGGCATCTGCAACATCTTCCCTTGAGCCAAGCAGGGACAGGACGACGAGCAACTGGCAGGGCTGGCAGAGTCGAGCGGCGCGGGCCACGCCTCGGCATCACCTCCTGCCAGCCATCACGCTCCTCGACAATAGGAGCAGCATCGATGAAGATCTTGGTGGCCGGCATCGTCTCGAGAGCAAGCTCATCCTCGACATCCACGGCATCGGCTGCATCGAAGGCCTCGGCAAACCCACAGGAAACAAGGCCATTGGGGGCAGCCAAGAGCATCGGCGAGGCCAACACCACCACATTGCCTCCGACGACATCAGGTGCAGCGCAGGTCATGGGGGCAGCCGACGGTGGTGTCCGGGGGGCCAACTCCTCTTCATCTTCATCCTCATCGTCGTTATCAGCGGAAGCCCACGAAGTAGGCTCCGGAGCAGCAGCGGTCGCTTGCAGAGTCGAAGCAAGCGGCGGGATCTGGGGAGCCAGCTCTTCTACGCCTTGGTCTTGAACTTCAACCTCGCCCATAGCGGCAGCGACCCACAGTACTGGATGTGCTGCAGGCAGAGTCGCGGCAACCGGCACGGGAGACGGGGTCTGGGGAGCCAGCTCTTCCTCATCATCTACTTCCTCACCCACAGCGGCAGCGGCCCACAGCACCGGCAGCATTGCGGGCAGAGCCGTAGCAGCCGACACTTGCACAACGCCTCCAGAAACTTGAGTGGACCGGCTCAACGGAGGCAGCGGCGGCACGCAAGGCGCTGGACTCACGGTAGCAGAGGACGGGGACGATGCCTTGCCCGGGGCGACCGCCGCCATAGCCATGGGGATGGCCGAGCACGAGGCCAGCACACCTCCATTCTCCTTCCGAAATCTCCCAGCAGGAGGGGCCGCCGCGGGCGAGATACGGCGGCAGCGGCCCTGGAGCCATCCGCTGGAGAGGGCTAGACAGAGGGGACACGGTCGTGGGAGCACATGGCGGCGAGCTTGGCGGGGAGATGAGCTCGGCAGTCTCGACTCCGCTGGCCGAGGCGCGAGGCTAGAGGGAGAAAGGACAGAGAGCGTGGAGGAGCACCCGGATCTGATCTCAGCCGAAGCGGGAGTGGCCGGAGCAGGGAGATCGGGGCGGCGGCGCTCTTACCCAGCGGCGGCCGCGGCTGGGTCGCGAGGCTTCATGCCACACAACATAATAATGACTATAAGTGTATATATACGTGCAGTATGTTTGAGCGTTCTCTGATTAATGGAATGGCTTCTAGAAGGAGCAAGAGTGTGGCCAAAAGCCCAAAACCTTCACACATCCACACAGCTCACTGCCGTAGGTGCATTTCACGATCACGATCAATAATGCAGCCCCTTTGAGAGTGACAGCTTGGCTCGATCATTGATGAACTATTGCAATGGCTTCTAGAAGGAGCAGGATATCGTGTGAGTGTGTGCCCCTGTATCAAGTACCCCACAGAGTGGAGCACCCCAAGTGTACCCATGTACTTTAACCAATTATAAGTCAGTCAAAACTATGGATTTTTCTTTTTTCACAATAGTAATGTTACACTAGGAGTCTAGGAGGCCATTTGTTTGTAGAGAAAGGTGCCAAGTCTGAACTAGAATTTCTTTGAGGGCGCTAACCGCTAAGTCTGAATTAGATGCAGTCGGTGAGGAGAAGATTAACACCGTATACAGAAGAGGCGTTGGTCGTGTTGTTCGCGACCGGCCCGCTTCTGTTTATTCAGCGGGCTACAATAAGACTCTTTAGCTGAGCCGCAGCATCCATCCCTGATGGAGATAGTTGAACACGGAGTAAAAAGTACAGCACAGAGTAGACAGCTGGTAAGATCAAGTTTAATAGTATAGTCAGCTGCTGGCTATAAGTCATGTGTCATGTCATTTGTAGTTAACATAGAGTCAACATGTATAATAGTGAGCTATAATCATGTACTACTTTATCAATTGGTGACCCACATTTCACTCTCACAAAGTGCCTAGGAGCACGTCTAGAGCTGGCTCTCGCCCACTCCTCTTCTCTCTCCTCCTCTCTCTCCTCCAACTAAGCATGAATATATTATTTTAACCCTTATAGCCAGCTGACTAAGACTTATTATACTTGCTCTAAAGTTAGCTGATGAAAAAACGGAGTTCTGGCCATATGCGTCTGTCATGCAGCCTAATTAAGCGAGTACATGGCTCGAGATTTCAGGCTGCCGTACGTATAACTAGATGAAAAGGCGCGCTTCGTCGTGCCGTCTGTAATTCGTTCTGTCATAGCATGGCCGGCCTGGTAGCACGCATTTAGGCTGCCAGTTCATATCTTTGTTTGTATAATGCATACTTATAGACCAGGGACACATTTACATGCTCCAAAAATCAGTGCAAAAGTTTATATATATTAACGCAACACATGGACCAACGGCAGAACATTCAACACTGGCTATTTTCTTGAATACTGCCCATTCTCTTAGACTTAGAATGTTTCTTTCAGGAGGGCACAAACGTTGCATGTAGAACAAAATCACCAAAGAAAATTATGCCATCTGTTTTGAGCAAAACAATATACACCACGATATAAATATATTTCATTTATCTTGGATTATATTGGGCAAAGTAAGACATGAAACACTTATGTCTAGGAAAAAGAAACCAAAAGAAACCAATATAGAATATTGAGATCTCTAGAATATTTGATTTCCTGAGAAGGTTCTCCATATTGCAGAGGAGCAAGGCATTATAAGAACAAATGATCTTGCTCAAGATCCTGTGATGTTGAACCACAATAGTTTCGTTTACTTTACTCTAAGAACTACACTACAATATAAGTACATAGTGTACAGAATTTTAAATATATCATGGTGCACAAAGATCACCAAGTTTATCACATAAATGTTTTTTTCCGAATTTGGCGCACAACATTTTGCGATCACTTTTTAGTAGGAGCACAACATTTTGCAAAGCTCCAATGTGCGTGATGTGTAACTTCAAAGATAAAATCTTCTTTATCTCCAATGTATCTTTGAAATGCTACTCAAAGAGAGTAAATAACACACCTGAAACCACCGAGTATAGGCTTATTGTTGAAGTATAATTTCAGAATTACATATTATTATGTAGAGTCCTGGAGATCAACTCAAGATTCACATAGGTCAATAGATGCATCGCTGGTACCGGAGACGATAAATGGAAAAAGACTGTTCAAACTAACATAAAATGCTTTTGCATGAATGGAAAATGGGGCATAAGACTAAACTTATGCTTTCTGATCGAGCTAATGTTTTTTTTTCTCCTTCAGGTCATAACATGACCAACTTAATTTCTCTTTTGTCGAGTATTACTCACTTGTAAGTTCTAGCTATTTGTATCATAGTATAGAAAACTGATCTTAGAACATAAATAAGATCTCGAAATCATGATGACTAAACATGAAATTTCATTTACCTCTATGGCTTCATGCTTTTTGCCAAACTAGCAAGGTGGCCCTCGCAAATGCGAGGGCAACATCTCAAAACGTTATTTACCTTTAATTGTTTAATTTTTCAACGATATTTTTATACGTGGTAACTCTATTGAAGTAATGCTCTATAATTATTAAAAGTACCAAACCGAGTGTTTCATGAATTTATCCAACTGAATTATTTCTGGTTGCAACTATTCTTCGCTCAACAATCAATTGGAATGTCACATATCAGTTAATATCCATGTCTGTTTCGCTTTGTGTTTGCATAATTGGCACAAAGGTGACTTACATAAATCTGGAGAAAACTTCTGATATAATATTACAAAAAATACTCGTAAAATATTTTAGAATAGTTTTCACACCTACAGTTCTACAATTGCATTGCTTCTCAGAATTTCTAGCCAACTGATTTTCTTTTGAAGCATCTATTATTGCAATCACAATCATAGTCACGTACATTGGGTCAAAAGTGTGGCAATGTTTCTGGCTAGTGATCTTCATTTTACAGTTACGTGTCTCGCTCTATCATATCGGCAATATATTTCCTACGTTTGGGATCATGTACATGAGTTTCGGCTGAAAGTTGCTTTTTCACTTCTTGCAGTTTGATAATAATTAAGAGTGATATTTTCTTCGGAACTTAATCCGTTTTAGAACAGCCAGTCCAACCGAAGTGTGCCAACCTTTACCATAATGATTTAGAATTTAGTACATTCTTAAAAGCTGAATTTAGTATGTTCATGACATGTACAACTCTTTAATATGTTCGTAACTTTTCTTTTTTGCGTGAAACTTTTCTCTCATGTACATGTCTCATTGAGTTGCAATATTTCCTTTTTTTTCTTAGGCAAATCTGTTTCTCATGTCCGTTTACAGTTACATGATCACATAAAGAAATTTGTGCACACTTGATATATCTCAATATTTAGTCTACCATGTGCTTACACTGATGTCTAGGTCCTTTGGAACAATTCAATTTCAACACTCCTATTCGGAAAGAAAGAAAAAACTTATCTATGTCCAACGTATAACTGTAGGACTGCTTCTTTTACGTGATTTGGCATGTATCCTGTAGGAGCAAATCGCTTCTTTTTTTGTTTCACATGGTAAGACACTGATTTCTATTTTCGAATTTATAAAGAGATGTAATGTGACACAAAACTAAAAGACTCGCGACTTTTGTTCAGTTAAATATCAACCATTTTCAGATCCAGCTGTCAAAACAACTCCGATCATTATGTGGTGCTTCCAAAAAACATATGTATATTAAATTTAGCATGTAATAGACTTTTTTGTCGAAAGAACAATATAATCTCAGACGTTCGATTTTTTGACATATGTGGACTAACCTAGTGCCTCAAAAAAACACCCTACTGCTTTTAGTATGTTACGTAACACTTTTTGATTTTTAATCTCAGACATCAAGATTAATATCAGTGTTTTTTTTTGCATATGTGGATTAACCTAGTGCCTGAAATAACACCCTTATATTACTTTTAATATATAATATAATATATTTGAATATATGTCTAGACACGATTTAATGTATTAACACATATAAATTTAGATAAAATTGAGATATTTTTTATAGGACGTAGTGAGTAGTTAATTGCGGTACGACACCTTTGTACCGTGACATGAGGGAAAGCATACATATTTTTTGCACATATATACTTGAACTTAAATACGTAACAGAATATTGAACGTGGTACTATTTTTGAGAACTTACATGGTCTATATCAATCTCGTGTGAGAACAAATGACTCCCGTAACTGAGTATTGCACGAAATACCATTTTTTTAGAACGTGCATGGCCTATACTAAGCCTGTGTAAGGAAAAAAAAAGACTTGGAAGATTAGTCATGGGCTTTTGGCACGTATACATGTATGGCCTGGGAGCTTTTTTGTTTCGTTCCCGGCTGGCGCACAATGTGTCAGACGTGCTTGTTGCACCAGGACATATTTTATTTACGTGAATTTCTAAATCTCCACCGTTAACACCTATGGTTAACGTAAAATCAGCGGATGAGATTATTTAGTCTATGTGGATTAACCGTGGTGTCTCTATTTTAGTCCCGTATTTTGCTTTTAGTATATAACTAGCAAGGTGGCCCTCGCAAATGCGAGGGCAACATCTCAAAACGTTATTTACCTTTAATTGTTTAATTTTTCAACGATATTTTTATACGTGGTAACTCTATTGAAGTAATGCTCTATAATTATTAAAAGTACCAAACCGAGTGTTTCATGAATTTATCCAACTGAATTATTTCTGGTTGCAACTATTCTTCGCTCAACAATCAATTGGAATGTCACATATCAGTTAATATCCATGTCTGTTTCGCTTTGTGTTTGCATAATTGGCACAAAGGTGACTTACATAAATCTGGAGAAAACTTCTGATATAATATTACAAAAAATACTCGTAAAATATTTTAGAATAGTTTTCATACCTTTATACTACAGTTCTACAATTGCATTGCTTCTCAGAATTTCTAGCCAACTGATTTTCTTTTGAAGCATCTATTATTGCAATCACAATCATAGTCACGTACATTGGGTCAAAAGTGTGGCAATGTTTCTGGCTAGTGATCTTCATTTTACAGTTACGTGTCTCGCTCTATCATATCGGCAATATATTTCCTACGTTTGGGATCATGTACATGAGTTTCGGCTGAAAGTTGCTTTTTCACTTCTTGCAGTTTGATAATAATTAAGAGTGATATTTTCTTCGGAACTTAATCCGTTTTAGAACAGCCAGTCCAACAGAAGTGTGCCAACCTTTACCATAATGATTTAGAATTTAGTACATTCTTAAAAGCTGAATTTAGTATGTTCATGACATGTACAACTCTTTAATATGTTCGTAACTTTTCTTTTTTGCGTGAAACTTTTCTCTCATGTACATGTCTCATTGAGTTGCAATATTTCCTTTTTTTTCTTAGGCAAATCTGTTTCTCATGTCCGTTTACAGTTACATGATCACATAAAGAAATTTGTGCACACTTGATATATCTCAATATTTAGTCTACCATGTGCTTACACTGATGTCTAGGTCCTTTGGAACAATTCAATTTCAACACTCCTATTCGGAAAGAAAGAAAAAACTTATCTATGTCCAACGTATAACTGTAGGACTGCTTCTTTTACGTGATTTGGCATGTATCCTGTAGGAGCAAATCGCTTCATTTTTTGTTTCACATGGTAAGACACTGATTTCTATTTTCGAATTTATAAAGAGATGTAATGTGACACAAAACTAAAAGACTCGCGACTTTTGTTCAGTTAAATATCAACCATTTTCAGATCCAGCTGTCAAAACAACTCCGATCATTATGTGGTGCTTCCAAAAAACATATGTATATTAAATTTAGCATGTAATAGACTTTTTTGTCGAAAGAACAACATAATCTCAGACGTTCGATTTTTTGACATATGTGGACTAACCTAGTGCCTCAAAAAAACACCCTTATACTGCTTTTAGTATGTTACGTAACACTTTTTGATTTTTAATCTCAGACATCAAGATTAATATCAGTGTTTTTTTTTGCATATGTGGATTAACCTAGTGCCTGAAATAACACCCTTATATTACTTTTAATATATAATATAATATATTTGAATATATGTCTAGACACGATTTAATGTATTAACACATATAAATTTAGATAAAATTGAGATATTTTTTATAGGACGTAGTGAGTAGTTAATTGCGGTATGACACCTTTGTACCGTGACATGAGGGAAAGCATACATATTTTTTGCACATATATACTTGAACTTAAATACGTAACAGAATATTGAACGTGGTACTATTTTTGAGAACTTACATGGTCTATATCAATCTCGTGTGAGAACAAATGACTCCCGTAACTGAGTATTGCACGAAATACCATTTTTTTAGAACGTGCATGGCCTATACTAAGCCTGTGTAAGGAAAAAAAAAGACTTGGAAGATTAGTCATGGGCTTTTGGCACGTATACATGTATGGCCTGGGAGCTTTTTTGTTTCGTTCCCGGCTGGCGCACAATGTGTCAGACGTGCTTGTTGCACCAGGACATATTTTATTTACGTGAATTTCTAAATCTCCACCGTTAACACCTATGGTTAACGTAAAATCAGCGGATGAGATTATTTAGTCTATGTGGATTAACGTGGTGTCTCTATTTTAGTGTGTCAGACGTGCTTGTTGCACCAGGACATATTTTATTTACGTGAATTTCTAAATCTCCACCGTTAACACCTATGGTTAACGTAAAATCAGCGGATGAGATTATTTAGTCTATGTGGATTAACGTGGTGTCTCTATTTTAGTTTCGTATTTTGCTTTTAGTATATAATAGATAGATGAGATTATACTTCTCCTGCGTATCATTGATTTGCAAAAACAAAAGAAAATAATCAGTCTAAGACAAACTACGAATACTAAGAGATGGATGACTTGTTCACCGAATCCCGCATTTTCAATTCGAGAAACTCGTGGGCAGAGCAGCCACCGAATCTTAAACTGAACTTTTTAAAATTTCGTGTTTGTTGCACTCCCGGGAAAATTCAGAGAAAGTTCAGTAAGATGACACACATAGTTCAGTTAAGATCATAGTTCGTAACGTCGCTAGGAACAGAGCGATCATAGTCGCAGACAGAGCAAAAGAAACTAGCGCGCATCTTCCTACGTCGGCGGCGATGATGATTCAGTAGATGACGACGACGTCCGCCGCGCGCTCCTGTGCCTTCTAGCGCTGCTGAAGTTGCTACACCGCCTCCTCCTCCGCCTTATGACGCTCCATGAGGCGGAGGGGCCTCCTCCAACTCGGCGTCATCGGTGGCGACCTCCCGGAACGGGCGCGCTCGGAGCGCCGCTTCATTCGCACGAGGACGCGCGCCTCGGCCTCGTCAGAGTTGATGAAGTCGCCCTCGACGACCCTGTCGCCGTATTCTTCTTTGGATTCCTCGGAGCTGAACCCCGAGGTAAGGCAGGGTGACAGAGAGGGAGTGCAGCAGCGACGGCGGCGGCTGCTGCTCCTCGCACCCGAGGAGGAGGCGCCGCCATAGGCGTATGACGCGAGGGAGGGAGGCACCGGTGCTGCCCAGTTGGTCCAACGCCGCGCCAACCGCTTCTTGTTGCCCACCGAGCGACTTGCTCGGAGTTCGCCGCTGGTTTTGAGGCGCTGGTCGCGGGCACCGAAACGCGGCAGGGTGGACGGTGGAATGGGCTCCATGTCGACGCGGCGGAGCGATTCGTGTCGACGGAGGTGTGGATTAGGTGGTGGCAGTGGAGTATTTGGGCGCTGGAGGTTCATCGGCGGCGGCGGATTTGGCGAGGGAGTGCGCGGAGTGGATAGGGTTTCTTCTCGGGTCCGGTGAGCCGAGCGGCATATGTACCATCCAAAGCAGAATTTTCTCGGGCCACTAAACTATGTTTACGGGCCGGCACCACTTTACGAGTGCTGCACGAAGCGCAAAAGCAAAACCGAGCACGGCCAGTATGCCGTCGGAGTTTTTCAGTTTTGTGCTTATTTACGGTAGCTGCTAGAGCTGCTCTTAGTATGTCCTATGTTTCACATTTCCTACTGTAAGCCAGATTAGATAACTTTAGATCTCACATCAAAATGTTTCAAAGATGACCGTTCACCAAGATACTTTGTATTTATTCATAAGAAACCAACTATATTTTGGCCTCAGTTTTGTGCGAGTTCTCATTCACCAGTGCATACCGTTCAAATGACTCAACCCAAAAGGACGAAAAAGCCACCACGTTTCCAATGATTATCAGAGTTGGGGAACTCTGCCAAATGGCCGCCCTCCCATGGGCTGATGGGTGGGGACAGCTAGGCCTAGGGTTTTGGTCGCCCCACCTCTCCTCCCGTCTCCCTATGTAAGGTGGAGGCTTGGGAGGAGGAGGAGCACACAATTCCCCTTGGAAAAAGGAGATCCCCTCTTTGGGAGCCTCTCTTCTCTCTCTAGTTTTCTCTCCCTACATGGTTCTTCAATACGGAGGGAGTCCACTCCACCCAGTACGCGGGAGCGTTGTTGGGATCCGGATTCAAAAGATATACTATCTCATTTGCTGGATCGGAGCCGTAAGCGTCGTTGAGCACCATATGTGTGAAGCTACAAGGTGCAACACTTGGGGCACTCGAGTCGTACGAGAGAACCTCCACTCGACCATAATATCAGCGACGAGTACAACTACATCACCCACGTTCCGGCGGAATGTTAACAGCTTTCGGTCTACGAGGGTACGTCAACGAAACCATCTCCGTTACAACATTATTAATAGATAGATCTTGGTTATATTCAGGTTTGTGTTAGTTGGAATTTTTTTGTTTTATACTACGAATCCCCAACATTACATTTAGAATGGAGGTAGATAACTTTATACTTGCTCCATCCAGGAACAACTGAATTAAATTTATCTAAATTTTTATTTTACTCCCTCCCCTTCATATTACTTGCCATTTGTATGAATGTACCTAAAACTAAAATATGCCTAGCTAGATCCACTAGTAATATAAAATCGGAGGGAGTATTAAATTTCAAGAATGGAGAAGTTTCAAAAAGGACCTCTTCCACGAGTTGTGGATCTTGCCACGTCGCACTAACGTGTGGGAGCGGTTGAGTTTCCTCCCCAAAACAGATCAGATGCGCACATTCTACCATTTTTCCCAGCATTTTTCTACTTTTCCATGAGAATCGCGTTGCTCTGCTTCGTCAACGCTCAGGTAGACGATGAAGTGAGCTTGAAGCGAACTAGCGCACACAGACGGGCAGTCCAAATGGCTTCTCCTCTCCAGCTGCTGCTCCTGCTGGCCTTCCTCGCCCCCTCGTCGTCGTCGGCAGGCCCGGCCGTCATCCGGCTGCCGCGCGCCGGGGCCTGCGCCGCGCCGGACCCCGCGCTCTACGACCGCCCCGTGATCGGCATCGTGACGCACCCGGGCGACGGCGCGTCCGGGAGGGTCGACAACGGCACCTCCACCTCCTACATCGGCGCCTCCTACGTCAAGTTCGTCGAGGCCGGCGGCGCGCGCGTCATCCCGCTCATCTACAACGAGCCCGAGGAGACCATCCTCGAGGTCCGCGCTCCGAGATTCCCCTTCATTTCTCCTTCTCTTAGTCTGCTTAATGAGAATTGCTCTAGTGTCTGCCAGTTCTTCGAAATTTAGTCGTCGTTTTTGAAAAAACCAGTCAAAAGGAAATGATCAGCAACTATCAGTGCAAAACATTTTCTAACACTAGCTTGCAGTTATTGCTCACTCACCGATCACTAGTTTGCTGTGTAGCTTCTTGAGTTCAACCTGCTGATGCACCGCCCAAATCGGATTTTAGTATTTTCTTATGGATTTTTTTAGCTTGCAGGTTAGATGGTAAATTATTGTGCATTGAAGGTCTCGAGTGGGAACTGTGAATCTGAATTAGGCTTTCGGCTGACTTCCCTGAACATTTGGCAGTTCTAGCCATTTAGAGTTTCCCAAGTTTTAGAGAATATGTTCAAGAATGGGGAATAGGATCCCAATTAGATCCATCTATTGCCGACCTGGATGGAACTGTTAGCTTATCAATTATCATGTCTCTTGCTACTGCAAATACTGTTTGTGTTCTGCAGTCATATGATCTCAGGGCAGTAAACCATCTATTAATTGCGATGGCCCTGCTTCCGCCTGCATAGTAGTCCTGCTACTTATCTCTTCTATAACCTGTCAGATTTTTTTGCTTGTGTCCCTTTACTGCAGAAACTACCTAAATCGGATTTTAGTATTTTCTTATGGATTTTCAGCCTGTAGGTTAGATGGTAAATCCATGTGCATTGAAGGTCTAGATTGGGAATTGTTAACCTGACATAGGCTTTCAGCTGACTTCCCTGAACATTTAGTAGTTCTGGCCATTTAGAGTTTCTCAAACTTTAGAGGATTTGTTGAGGAAAGAGGAATAGGCCCAAACTTAGAGGGTAACCAATCAAAAACCAAGGTGGGTCATGACTTGATCATTCAGTAACTAACCAGCAACTAACCTATATTACTAGCTTTCCATTTCTGGTCTGTATGGAACAGTTAGCCTATCATGTCTATGACTACTGGAAATATTGTTTATGTTATGTGGCCATATGATCTCAGGGCGATAGACGATCATTAGTTACTCGGTCACCCTGCTTGCATCGTAGTCCATGCTACTTATCTCTTCGATAAATTTTCATACTTTTGCTTCTATACGTTTACTGCAGAAATTGAGTTTGGTGAATGGTGTGCTGTTTACTGGAGGATCAGTGAAGAAGGGTTTATATTTTGAGACAATAAAAAAGGTGTTTCAGGTACTCGTCTCTTTCACAGCTTCTGTATGGTTCAGTCATGTTATTCACTTCTATTCTACAGTTGTTGGCATTATTCGAACGTACTACATCTCAGTTTCATTACTTCACATTATTTGTGTCATTTGTCTTGGCTTACACAGAATGGAACCAAGGATGACAGAATAATTCTAACTTTAGATCATCATTTATTTTTCTGTAGTATGTATTGGAAAAGAATGATGCAGGAATTCATTTTCCATTGTTCGCCCAGTGTCTTGGTTTTGAGCTTGTAAGCATGATTGTGAGCGAGGTAATTTCTCTTTTTCTAAGATAGTGAACACGTTTCTCAACTTCAACATGCAAATTTAGTGGCTAAAATAAAAAATAAATATCTATCACTTATATCATCAGGGCATCCTAAATTAAGATGTATGGTCTAAGAAAAATGATCTGTTAAATCTAAAAAGCAACACATTTGCTCTTGCCTCATATAATGCAGTGAAGCAACAGCTGATCGGCCGCACTGTTCTCTTCCCAGAAGAGGACATACACTTAGTTTGTTCCATACTGAGCTTATTTTTATGTCCACAAACTGGAAATTGACTTTTTTTATGCTGATATTAGACAATAATATTTATTCAGCACCTCAAATCAGGCATTAACTCTTCAGTTCCCCAATTATTCTTCACTTGTGACATTTTTTACGCTGGTATTAGGACAATAATATTTTGGAGTCATTCCACGCATCAGATCAAGCATCAACTCTTCAGTTTCCTAATTATTCTTCACTTAAGGGATCAGTATTTGAAAGGTAGGAATTCTAAAATAAAGAAACTTAAGATGTTTTCCCACTTTCCTCTCTCAACTGAAAAGTCTGCATAGGCACTTGCAAATGCCATGTTTTTTTTTCCTGTTTTATATGAAGGTTATGCAAGTTAGGTTCTCCTTTACAGAGAGAATGCAGTTGAGCTTAAGATTTACAGTATACTCCACTGCATACGAAACTTCAGGTTTAGATGACAGCTTCATCAAACTAAAAATTGCAACAATAGATTAAATTGATGTTAATTATGCAATTGATCAGATTTTGGATATAGATATTATATCTAGAATGGCCTCCTGAATCACAGGCACGGCTCAGTCATATTGCTCTCGTGGTTTTTATGTTTCGTAGATTTTTTTCAGTAGTGGGAAAGGAAAAAGTATATACATAATGACATCACTACCATATAATTAAGATTATACTACTATATGATATACCTTGTCTCTCAGTACTTTTTTTTGTGACACAGATGCTGTCTTCTACCGGTAGCTTGGTTCTTTGACTCTTTGGGGCTTGGCTTCTAATATCCCTTGTATACTTGTCTAACAAAAAATGATATGAATACACAGATTTCATCCTGACCTCATCAAGAAACTCAGCACCAGTTGTCTTGTCATGCAAAATCACAAAGTAAGTTGAATCCCAGGGCGCTCTTCTTTTTCTCGAACACACCCAAATGCATTTCGTTTTGTATTAGAAGAAAATTCCTGGGAGCTCTTCACATTTTAACTTTGACCTCAGGAGTCGGGTCGATATTAAATTTTACATGATACACTCAGTTGAGCCAAATTATGGCTGGTGATGTTAAAGCAGCACCTTTCTATGCATATTGCAGAATAACTATCTTTATCTTCTTATTTTCCCTAACACAGTTTAATTTCTCAATTGGTCGAAGTATGGTATATCTCCCAAGAGACTGCGAGAGAATGGTGCTTTATCAAGTTTCTTCAGGATTCTGACAACATCCCCTGATGAAAATGGCGAGGTACAAAATGTCATTTTTTAATCCCTAGATACAACATCCACTCTCTGAGGTCTTTCTTTCCTGTATCTTCTACAGTACTTAACTCATTTGGATTCAACCAGCCTAATTTAGAGGTAGTGCTAAATCAATGTATTAAGAAGAAAACTTTTATCAAGAATCTGTCAAGTATTCTTCCAAAAATTTGATCTTGATGAATGATCGGAAAGTCATTGGGTGATACAACAAAACTAATTTCCTTTCCTTTGGCAAATCAGGTTTACGTCTCAACTGTAGATGCACAGAAATATCCGATTACTTGCACTCAGTGGCATCCTGAGGTATGCTGACTGTAGTGCTACTGCTTATTTTTTGAATTTGAAGTTGTTAATCCAGTTCTCTTTTCACAGGCATGTGTATATGTTTGCATTCTATTTATCCTTTTCTGGCATCTGCTACGATTATTTCTAGTCTGCTATCAAATTTCAGAACTTGCAAATTGTTCTGGCTGTGATTATTGTTAATGTGGGCTGTGGCCACTGGCCACTTAGGAAAACATGATATCTTCAGAGGTTAGAATATGATTATCTTGTTAACTTACTGCAGAAAGCCATCTTTGAGTGGCGTAAACCAATGATTCCACACAGTGAGGATGCGGTACAAGTTACTCAAAATTTTGCCAACTATTTTATCAGGTTTGCAACCAAGAACTTATGTTTATTCATTGTAAGAAACATGGCATCTGATTATTCACATATGCATTGACCACACTTATTCTCTGATGAAAAACATGCTGCACTGATACCCATACGTGTTCAAAATTATTTTATGGTGTAAATCCCTGATTCCGGTATTGCTTTTGGCTCCTGTGTTCATCTCACCTTTCACTCTGATATGATACAGCCAAGCCCGCAAGTCTCCCAACAGGCCTCCTGCCGACAAGGTGCTGGACAACCTGATCTACAACTACAGCCCTACATTTTCTGGGAAAAGCTCGTAAGCCACCTCTGTTGCCATGCCTATATAATTTGTATACCTGCTGCAACATCTGCTCTCCATTTACCTAACACGTAAACGAATGCGTCTTGCTTTGTAGGAAATCATTTGAGGAAGTGTACCTCTTCTCGTAAGACTGGAGCCGATGCTTGCAACTGCAAGTAGTGTACAGTTTGTACTGTTGTATTGTGTGTCCTGTACTATTGTATTGTACTGATGAGACCTTCAGTTTAGTGGTACATCAGTCGTGGACTTGACTGGAGGAGCAGCATCAGTAGCTATGACGTTTGCCATTGTAGTAAATAAAGAGCAATCCTCCTCCAAACTGCATTTGTATTGCACTACTGAAGCTACCACGTTTGTCACTCGATTTATCTGGCTGATGATAATTCTTTACAGATTCTTTGTACCCTGCCTTCTACTGATATATTGGTACATTTTTTTTTAACAAAGGTACGGTTGATAATTTGAGGATCAGCAACTCGAACACACAAGTGAAGCCTATTGCTTCTCAGAGTGAATAATGAGTAAAACCTTGACAAAGAACCATCGATTAGGAGCACCAGCTTCTGAAGTTGATTTCAGCTAATGATAAAAATGGAATACAGTTCTATGGTAACAGGAGTAAATGAGATAATGTGGATCTCAATCTGCTGCCCATTCAAATAAAACATTTCTAAGCAAAAACTAATATGGGAGGAGGGCCAGGCATCATTTCCAATACGAACCCTCTAGAGAACAATCTCAATAATAAGTATTTTCTCCATTCGGAAATAAGTACAACTCATTTTTTTCTACTCCCTCCGAACCATATTAGTTGCCACTAATATAGATGTACCTAGACATATTTTAGTTTTAGGCACATCCATACTAGTGGCAGGTAATATGAATCAGCGGGAGTACATATGGATGTATTGACATATTGAAATGCGTATCTAGACAAAACCGAGTCACTTATTTTGGAACAGAGGTAGTAGGCTAGCAGCTAGGTATAAGGATGAAGAGAAGTTTGTCAAATTATCAAACAAATCATATCCTTGACACCTGCACAACATTTCAAGAAAAACAAATTGTCACTTGCTTTCTTGACTAGATAATCTCTTCGTTAACCAAGTCAATAGACAAGAACACATAAGCTGCGCCTCGCAGGTTTAAGACCAACATCCTCAATATCAGAGATAAAATGAGAAACATGGTGGAACATGAAAGGTCAGTTATGCACATATGAATCTCCATGCAACAACTCAATGGACTACAGTAACCAACTGCAGAGTGACGCTAGTGCATCAACTAGATTGTAATCCATGTCCTACTTGCAGCTCGAGACTGCAATCCCTTGTCCACCTGGAGAAACACATTATCTTCTCTACAATGAATGATGAGTCCGAGAAATCAATAATCGAGACCTGTAAGATACTTTTTTACCCTGTTATGGGTCACTTGTGCACGGTTTCATCACTTCAGAGATCCAACAAAAAAAACCTTTAGCGAGTCAAAGCATCATATGTAGATTCACTCCCAGGCTAAGATCCTTCTATACTATTACCAAACTGTATTTGTTCGTCACCAATGTCTAATGAGGAGACTGATGTAGCCAAGTCATCTGCCAAGTCTGTCGGGTCTGGCTCTGAAGCTTCTGCTAGTGCGCTCAGCATACTGACTACTTCATATGTATCGTCCAGGTAGAACTTAGCTTTGCTCGGTTTCTGCCCCACAGTACATGCAAACAGTGGTGTTTTCGGAGCAACGATGCTCCTTTTCATGGCATCTGCAATGTTTTCAAACATATCCTCATCTGACCTGTCATCACCAATGCATAGAACAAAATCTGCCTGTTGCCCTTTCTCCTTCATTGATGTGAGTATCTTCTCAGCTACAAGACCTTTGCTAACACCCTGCAGCACAAAAAGATAACCAAACGAAATAATGAAAATTCAGCACCAGTGCAAAGATCAGAATTAAAAACCAGGATCAGTGAAGTAAAATTGTTATGGCTCATTGGTAATTTCTGGTAGAATGTATTTAAAAAAAAATTAAAGCATGTACAGAGGGAAATGAGTGCCTGCAATATGCAACATGAATGCGCTATATATGATATGACTCATGTAAAGAATGCCAATTTATTTAGTTGAAAGCTGTGATGTAAATACAAGTGAGCAACTTAGGCCAAAAAAAATCGAAGAAGGATGTCCTCCATGGATGGCACAAAAGTTTGTGAGCTAATATGACAGAATGCAAGAAATCAAAATGGCCGAACCTGAGGTTTGACTTCGACAATGAACTGGCCGCTCTTGACTACAACTGCTTCACTTACTAGTACACTTTCAAGGTGATCAAGCATCTCCTTTGCCTGAGAAGATGCAAAGCCTTGGTCAGCATCCCGATGGTGCCACACCAATGCAGTTTCTTTGGTTTCAATGTAGGATCCATCAGTTGCTTCTGTATAAAGATTCATCACTGGCTCCGCCATTTGCATCCACCCAACATCTGGGGACTGGGCACTGATTTGCCACTCTTCATCTCGATTCCACCTAAACATGGAAGCATATCATCTCATCAACCATTTCTTTTTCCAGTTCCAAAAATCAATATCCGTCTACAATGAATTCCATTGTCCCCAGGTAATTAAGACACCAAACAGATTGATTGGCAGCTAATAAGAACGGATAAAAACATCTTTTGATGAGAGCGTATGCCATGTTGAAGTAAAATCAGGACCTTTGTATATACAAATTATATGAGCCTGGGCGTATAGCCCTTTAAGTTCTGCTTAACTCCACCAAAATAGTTACCCTACGCACCTAGGCTGTACGATCCATAAAGTTGTGTTTATACTTATACTCATTGCAGTTAAGTGAAAGCAAACAAAAGGCATGTAGTGTTCTGTTATAAGCAATACAAGAAGATTTTCATAATGTTACAAGAAGAACCAATAAAAGCAAACTAGGTTGCTATTGGCTCGATGAATTAGATGATAGCAGGAACATGGCACCTTTATGTCTGGACACTGGCCTAGACTTCCTCCCCTATTCCTACTATGTTGGGATAGAGTACAGGCTTTAGTGCATATCTGAAACAAAATGTAGATTGGTGGTAATGAAAAAAACTGTACCTTAAAAAGTAACCATGCTCAGCCGCGATGCCTAGCATTGGACACGAGGAGAACATAGATGCCAAGCTAGCCTTGCTTCTTCCACTTACGATGAAAACAATATTATTCCTATCCGAGCATAGGGTGTTAATGATGCTCACTAATTCTTCGCTTGGTCTTTGGTTGATAGAAGCCTGTGGCACCAATGTACCGTCATAGTCGAGAAATATAGCCCTGCTCTTTGATCTCCCATAAGACATTAAGATTGAATCGAAACTAAGCTTTGCGAAATTTGGGTCTAGGGCCACCACCCTGAAACCAAATCCCAATCCAATGCCCCAGCATGGCTTCCGGAAGTGATCCTTGCAAGCCCTCTCCAGGTCCTGGATGAAGCTCCTTGACCAGTACGCGACGTCATGCGTGCTTACATAGCGGTAATGCTTCTCATGCCTCAGCTGCTTTTCACGCTCTGACATCGAGATGGCCTCATTCAGTGACTCTGCAGTTGCTTCAGTATTCCAGGGGTTAACACGAATGGCACCACTGAGCGAAGGCGAGCACCCGATGAATTCTGACACAACTAGCATGCTCTTGCGTGGCCCACTGATTTCTGGCGCGGACTCGGAGCTAGGTAATCCCTGGCGGCAGACAATGTACTCATATGGGGTCAAATTCATCCCGTCCCTCACAGCCGTGACCACGACGCACTCGGCGACCGTGTAATACGCAAGCTTCACCGCGCTTGGCACATTCTGGTCAATGAAAACAATGGGGCTGTACCCCCTAGAGTTGCCAAACTCCCTGTTAATCCTGTCGCAGCTATCCTGAATCTCAGCCCGGATGAAGTCGATATCCTTTCCCTTGCCGCGCGCCGGGTTGACTATCTGCACCAGCACAGCCCTCCCCTGCCACTTGGGATGCATCCTGAGCATGTACTCGAACGCAAGAAGCTTCAGGTTGATGCCTTTGAATATATCCATATCATCCATACCAAGCAACACGGTCTTGCCCTCGAACTGCTGCCGCAGCTCGGCGACCTTGCTCTGCATTTCAGGTAAACGCAGCACGGACTGCAGCTGGCCCATATGGATCCCCACGGGCATGATCTTGATCCCGACAGTGCGGCCAAAGTAATCCAGGCCAATGTACCCACGCTTTGACTGGTACTCTATCCCGAGCATCCTGCTGCAGCAGGAGAGGAAGTGCCTGGCGTAATCGAAAGTGTGGAATCCGATGAGATCGCAGTTGAGCATGGTTCTGAGGATCTCCTCTCTGACGGGGAGGGAGCGGTATATCTCGGAGGAGGGGAAGGGGCTGTGGAGGAAGAAGCCGAGGCGGAGGCGGTTGAATCGGCGGCGGAGGAAGGTGGGCAGCGCCATGAGGTGGTAGTCGTGGACCCAGACGTAGTCGTCCTCCGGGTTGATGACCTCGACCACCTTCTCGAAGAAGTGCTTGTTGGCGAGCACGTAGGCCTCCCATGAGGCGCGGTCGAAGCGGCCGCCGCGGGACGGCGCGTCCTGGGGGGGAGGCCCGGAGGCGAAGGGCAGCATGTAGTGGAAGAGCGGCCAGAGGTAGCCCTTGCAGAAGGTCTGGTAGAAGCGGTCGTAGAGGTCGGGCGGGAGGAAGACGGGCGCGCAGCGGAAGCCGTCGATGAGCGCCTGCGAGACGTCGTCCTGCTCGGCGGCGGGCACGTCGGCGCGGAGCGTGCCGATGAAGAGCACCTCCATGTCGTCGGGCACGCCGTCGCGGAGGCGGAGGAGGAGCGAGTCGTCGTCCCAGGAGAAGGCCCAGCCGCGGCCGTCGGCGCGGCGGCGCGCGACGACGGGGAGCTGGTTGGCGACGACGATGAGGCGCTCGCAGATGGCGGAGGAGGGCACGTCGGAGGCGACGCTGCTGGTGGCGGCGCGCTCGTCGTCCTCGTCGTCGAGCTCGGAGAGGGTTCCCGGGACCGTCATGACCCGCGGCATCCGGCGCGCCCCGAAGGAGCCCGAGCGGCGCCGCCCGCCGCCGGCCGGCCCCAGCGCCGCGAAGTTCCCCGCGGCGAGGTCGAGCAGGTTGGTGTAGGACCTGGACATCATGGCGGATCGAATCCCGTCTCGATCCGCGGCGGAGTTCTCAAGCAAACCCTAGGTCCGCGTCGCCTTTGACCCGATCCGCCGTTTCGAGTTCGGGGTGGAAAATGGGCAAGGAAGGAGGCGACGAGGAAGACGAGTACACACTTGTTTGTATATTCGCCTCGTGGGCCTGCCTCTCACCGACGTGCGGACCCCACCTTCCGTGCTAGCTGGCCGGTGCAGGTGGACCGCGCGCAGGGAAGCGCGACGGGAAAGAGGATAAGGTGGTGCGTGCCCCACCGGTGCCAACTGGCGTCACGCTGCCACCTGACGACGCGCTGGCCCACCTCAACGGACGGCCCAGATCGCTCCGTACGCGCGACGGACGGCCAGAGCCCCACCGCCGGACCTACCGCGTGTGGATATATAATTCCTTCCTTCCTCCGGGCTTTAATTGCCCGACGGGCGCTTTCATGGCACGTCCCGGTCGGTCTTCTCCGTTCCGCAAGCGAGCGACAGCGAAACGCGAACCACGTGTCCGGTACGTTGGCGCCGGTCTACGTGTCCGTGACGCGGCGCCGTGCTGGCCACGAACTTGATCTGCGTCCGCGTCGTGGCTCCTGGTGACCTGTCGCCACGTCGGCCGCCGCTACAGGTCGACGACGGCGACCATCCATGCGGTGCGGCGTCACCAGCAGATCATTCCAGGTGGGCATCCTAATCCCCTGGCTCCAGACCCACGCACTCCACGGCCGCCGCGGGTGTCACGCAAAGGATATGCTTTGTTAATCCTACTCCACCACACAACCAGCTAACCCAACCGCCAGGCAAAAGGACAAGCAACCTTAAGCAAATCTTAGTGCTCTATTAGGCGGCCGCACAAATCATGATGATCACAATCTGGGGGCACCATAGCATAGCACACAGCATATCCATGTTCTTGATTTTATTCGGATATAATGTGATGGGCCATGGTGCCCTTTGCCGTTGGATGCAGGTAGGTTCAGTCGGTCCAGTAGAGCATTTTGAGTAAGCATATCCCATGATATATATACTGGTCAAGTGGTCAAGCTTTTTTCCTGAGATAGAATCTTCACGTGAGGATCTTTTAGGGACTATGGCATCACTAGCGGCTTCTGGCCTGTTTGGAAACCAGCGCATCTCCATCGGGCGCGACGCATTCTTGACGTCCGAAATGCCTGCTCATAGGCTGCTGTGCGGACGGGAGACACTGCTTAATCCTCACACAAGGTCTGCTTCGTGATTCGGTATGGGTTCTACGGGGCGCGACGTATTTCCGTTTCATCAAATATGAAGTTTTGAAACAACAAAATAAGGAATTCAACGGGTCATAGTTATTACATTTAAATTTGATGTCTACATGAAAATAAGATAGTAATTCTCTAGGCATGACTCATGGCTGCACCAATGCCCACCGATTACCAATCGATCTCTGTTCGCACTGCTTTCTGAGACGTTTCCTGCTTCGACTTCTACATTCATATGTAGATAGTCGGCCCAAGATAAAGCTTCAGAACCGGCGCAACCAACTCACCTTGAATTCTGGTTCTCATTATGGGCATAACGGAGCGATCGGCGACTACTGCAGGCCATGTATGGATGGGCGGCGGGTCGGGATCGGGGCGGGGGCGCAGACCAGGGTAGCAACGTAAGGGAAAAAGAACAAGTCGGTTATCGATTTCGTTGTCCCCGACTTGCTAACCGGTAAGAAATGGAGGACGCTTGGCTGCCTACAGAAGGCCCACGGGAGACGCAAACCCTCGCGCATATTTGGGCTGTGTTTGCATCTCTCCGGGCGGACGGGTCGGGCTACTTTGCGTCGCTTCACAGAGTGTGGCCCAGACGCATTGGGTCACGGCGACGAAAACGGGTTTATTAACGAATTATTTGCGGCTGCTAGCCACTGAGAGTGCCCTAAGAGCAATCCCATCGTAGACGCCATCGTCATGGCCTAAAATAAACTTACCGATATACAAATATGGGTCTTTTGCTTCTCCCAGATCGCTACGAAAAATTATGCGCATTGTAATCTTTTTCCGCGCGCCCGTCTCCAAAATTGATGCTTCCAGTCGAGCGCGCGATATCGCTGTGGCTCGCGCGCGAGCACCCAACCGCCGCCCGGAAACTTTCCCCCGCGCCCTCAATTCCCCTTCACCTCCACGCGGTCCCAGAGGACATTCATGCGACGGACGAGTGCTCAGCCACTCCGTTGACCCCTCCCTACTCGATCCCCGCCACAGCCGGGCCGGCGCAACAATTCTGATGCCGCCCGCAACAATCCCTTACATCATCGCCGATGCATCCGCCCACGTCCCATTTGTGCCACTACGGTCGAACTCACAGACCAGCGCTGCGCCTCCTATGCTGCCACTCGCGTTGAAAGGAAAGGTCAGAGCTTCCAAGCGCCCGGCCACGCCGGGCGCCCAAATGCCGGTCAAAAAGGCGGACAAGAAACCCGTAGCTCGTCGCCCCGCTCGACCTCCTGCACCACCGTCGGCGCCATCGACCGGAGCGGCTTTTAGCGCGCGCAACCAACTCAGACCAAGTGACAACAAGGTAAAAATGCCCTCTTTTTTGTTGTTGT
>JAUUTY010001459.1:0-44024 GCA_030979885.1 Lolium multiflorum
GGACGAAACAAAAGCCCATGGTCTTATTTTCCGCGAAGATTCCAAAGCACCAAAGGAGAGACTGAGGGGTGATGCGCCGTAGATGTACACGTCCGTTGGGAAACCAAGAGGAAGCAAGATGTGCACAAGGATGTGCTTCCTCTCTAAAAGAAACCAAGGTTATCGGACCGTGGGAGCCAAGAAGCACGTGAAGGTTGTTGGTGGAGGAATGTAGTGCGGCGCAACACCAGTGAAACCGGCGCCAACGTGGAACCTGGACAACACAATCAAAGTACTTTGCCCCAACGTAACAGTGAGGTTGTCAATCTCACCGGCTTGCTGAAAACAAAGGATTAAGCGTATCGAGTGGAAGATGGTGTTTGTTTGCAAAGAACAATAAAAGCAGTAGAATGTATTCGTGATAAAAGAATGGACCGGGTCCACAGTTCTAGTGTGTCTCTCCAATAAGATAACTAACATGTTGTGAACAAATTACACGCGAGCAACGACAAATAAAGATTCAATACATATCAACGATGATTACTATGTAATTTAATCAGGGGCATTACGATAAAGTACATAGACCGTCATCCAACGATGCATCTATGCCTAAATAATCCGCCTTCATGTTATCATCCGAACCCCTTCCTGTATTAAAAACAAAAGATAATTGCATTAAGTATGGTGCGTAATGTAATCAAATACAAATATTCTTAGACAAAGCATCAATGTTTCATCCCTAGTAGCAACAGCATATCCACAACCTTAGAACTTTCAGTCACTTCCCACATTCAATGGAGGCATGAACCCACTATCGGGCATAATTACCCTCTTGAGTTACAAGTATCAACTTGGCCAGAGCCTCTACTAGCAAAGGAGAGCATGCAAGAAAACAACACATATAGGATAGATTGATAATCAACTTAACATAATATTCTCTATTCATCGGATCTCACCAAACACAACATGTAGCATTACAAATAGATGATCTTGATCAGGTTAGGCAGCTCACAAGATCTATAACAATGAAAGCACAAGCGGAGAAGACAACCATCTAGCTACCGCTATGGACCCATAGTCCAAGGATGAACTACTCACGAGATCAATCCGGAGGCGGGCATGATGATGTAGAGCCCTCCTATGATGACTCCCTGCAGGGTGCCGGAGGCGATCTCCCGAATCCCCCGAGATGGGACGCGCGCGGCGGCCTCTCGCAATGTTTGCCGATCGTGGCTCCTCGGTACATGGGGCTTCGCGACGAAGGCTATTTGTAGGCTTTAAGGGTAGGTCAGGGGGCGACGCGAGGGCCCCACACAACAAAGCTCTGGGCCGCCAGGGCTCGCCGCGCCGCCCCGTGTGTGGCCCCCTCGTGGCCCCACTTCGTCTCCTTTTCGGTCTTCTGGCTTCGTGGAAAAATAGGCCCCCGGGCGTTGATTTCGTCCAAATTCCGAGAATATTTTCTTACTAGGATTTCGAAACCAAAAACAGCAGAAAACAAGAATTGCTTCGACATCTTGTTAATAGGTTATTCCGAAATGTAAAATAACGCTGTAGAGTGTGTGTAAAACATCAAGTATTGTAATAAAGTGGCATGAACATAAAATTATGGATACGTTTATACGATCAAGCATCCCCAGCTTAGTTCACTTCCTTTCCCGAGTAGGTAAACGATAACACAAATAATTTCGAAGTGACATGCTACCAACACAATCTTGATCAACATTATTTGAAGCATATGAGATGAATGGAGTGATCTGAACAAAAGATTGCTAACAAAGATAATGACTAAACAAATAAATCATATAGCAAAATTCATGAATAATACTTTCAAACAAGTATCACAAGACTTGCATAAGAGCTAACTTATAAAACAATAAATTCAAAGTAGAATGCATTGAAGCAACACAAAGGATGATTAAGTTTCAGCAAATGCTTCCAACTTGTAACATGTATATCTCATGGATATTTGTCAACATAGAGTAATATAACAAATATGTAATAAGTAAACATGTAAGAATCCATGCACACAGCTAACACAAGTGTTTGCTCCTATGTCACATGGAACATAAGAAATTATCGATACGTTTGAGACGTATCAGGAAGCATGGATTACTATTTTTGTGCTAGAGCTTTTATTTTGAAAACATAGAAACAATTTTGTCAACGGCAGGAATAATTCATATGTGCTATGCATAATACTTCCTACAAGTTGCATGTCTCATGCATAGAGTACTAATAGTGCTCGCACTTTGTCCTACTTAGCTCGGAAACACGGATTCTCATCGTATAACATATGCTTCAACCAAGTATCACAAAGGGGTACCTCTATGCCGCCTCGTACAAGTGTCTAATGAGAAAGCACGCATTGGATTTCTCTGCTTTGATTATTCTCAACTTAGACATCCATACCCGGACAACATAGACAATCAGATAATGGACTCCTCTTTAATGCTTAAGCATTCAACAATAGTTAATATTCTCATAAGAGATTGAGGTTGTATGTCCAAATTGAAACTTCCACCATGATACATGGCTTTAGTTAGCGGCTCAATGTTCTTCTCACATATGCATACTCAAACCATTTGATCATGAAGTCCACTTACTTTGGACAAGACGAACATGCATAGCATCTCACATGATATCCAACAAAGATAAAGTTGATGGCGTCCCCCGAAAACATGGTTACCGCTCAACAAGCAACTTATAAGAATTAAGACATATAACTACATATTCATCACCACAATAGTTTTTAAGCTATTTGTCCCATGAGCTATATATTGTAAAGGTAGAGGAATGAAATTTTAAAGGTAGCACTCAAGTAATTTACTTTGGAATGGTAGGAAAAAAATACCACATAATAGGTAGATATGGTGGACACAAATGGCATGGATTTTGGCTCAAGGTATTTGGATGCACGAGAAGCATTTCCTCTCAGTACAAGGTTTGGGCTAGCAAGGTTGTTTGAAGCAAACAAAAGTATGAACAGGTACAACAAAACCACACAAGAACATATTGCAAGCATTATAAGGCTCTACACTGCCTTCCTCGTTGTTCAAACACTTTACCCGAAAATATCTAGGGACTTAGAGAGAACAATCATGCAAACTAAATTAAACAAGCTCTACAGTTAATTCTTCATTAATAGATTAAACTACATGATGCAAGAGCTTAAACATGATCTATGAGAGCTCAAACAATTGCCAAATTGCCAAACCATATGCAACACTTTCCAATTCCAACCAAATAGCAATTTAACGAAGCAATTAGCTTTCGCCATGAATATTAAAGCACAATTAAGAACCAAGTGTGCCATATGAAAAAGCGGAGCGTAATATCTCCAATATAAGAATGGCGGGATCCAACTTTATTCAAAACAAAACAAAAATAAAAGAAAACCGACGCTCCAAGTAAAGAACATAAGAATGTGACGGAATAAAAATATAGTTTCACTAGAAGTGACCCGATAATGTTGTCGATGAAGAAGGGGATGCCTTGGGCATCCCCAAGTTTAGATGCTTGAGTCTTCTTAAAATATGCAGGGATGAACCACCGGGGCATCCCCAAGCTTGGACCTTTCACTCTTCTTGATCATAGTATATCATCCTCTTCTCTTGACCCTTGGAAAACTTCCTTCACACAAACTTCAAGCAAACTCATTAGAGGGTTAGTGCATAAAAAAAAATTCACATATTCAGAGGTGACACAATCATTCTAACACTTCTGGACATTGCACAAAGCTTCTGAAAGTTAATGGAACAAAGAAACTCATTCAACATAGCAAAAGCGGCAATGCGAAATAAAAGACAGAATCAGTCAAAAACAGAACAGTCCGTAAAGATGCATCTGGAAGGGGCACTTAACTTGCTCAAATGGAAAACTCAAAACTAATGAAAGTTGCGCACATATCTGAGGATCACGCTCATAATTTGCAGATTTTTTTGATTTTTTACAGAGACTTATGCCAGAATTGTGACAGACAGCAATGCTGTTTCTCGCGCAGCGATCCCAAATATAACATCAACTTTAGCATAGAAACTTACTTGGCACAAAAACATGATAAGGAGAGGTTGCTACAGTAGTAAACAACTTCCAAGACTCAACACAACAAAAATTGCTGTAGTAAAATACTCAAGAAGTGCTTTTTCTTTAACGCCTTTCAGCTAGGCGCAGAAAGTGCAAATCAAGTGTTTTCAAGAGATGGAGCATCAACATTACCTCGGGCTTTACGCCTACCCTTCTTACTCTTTTTCTTACCCTTTGGTTTAGGGAATACATGTCGGCCTCCCGGTATGATTTTTAGGGTGCCTTCTCCCATATTTATTTGCCCCCAATAGTTTCAGCAGGGATCTTCCAAGTGTGATTTGTCCTGTTCCTACACATTCAATAACAAGATAATCGGTGGATACTGTTCTTCCAAGAATGGTTGTATGCACACTCTCGGCTATTCCCTTAGGTATTATAACGGAGTTATCAATAAGAGTTATTCCTTCTCCCCTTCAACAAGTCCCCAAAGTGTCAAAGATTCATAAATACTCGTAGGCATAAGACAAAATTCAGACATAATATCACAACGGGCATAAAAGTTTCACCACCAATAGTAACTTTGATAGTAGGATTCCACATTGAGGGTTCAGAGTTCACTAAAACTTCATCAAGACGGTTTCGAACATAACCACAACTTTCCTTCAAGTAAGATGCATTTGTCTCAAGAGTGTTTAATCTATTATAAATGCTAATAAGAGTTGAATCAAAGTTATTAGCCGAACTATGTGATGCAACCAATTTTTTTATGGCATTAAAAGCTGATCACCGTTGCAATGAAGGAAATATCCTCCCACTATAGCATCTAAGGCATATCTATAGCGAATCATAAGCCCAAAATAAAAATACTAAGGAGCAAACTTAGAGTCATTTGAGGTTCAGCTTTGCGATAAGCATCAAAAATTCTAGACCAAGCATCTTTAAAACTCTCCTCATCCCCTTGTTTAAAAGTAAAGACTAATTCCTCAGGTGAAGAAGTAACAGGTACGGAGCTAGATGATGGCGTGTAACTCACACGTTCGTTGGGAACCCCAAGAGGAAGGTATGATGCGCACAGTAGCAAGTTTTCCCTCAGAAAGAAACCAAGGTTTAATCGAACCAGGAGGAGCCAAGAAGCATGTTGAAACTGAATGTGATGCGCGCAACACCAGGGATTCCGAGCCAACGCGGAACCTGCACAACATAACCAAAGTACTTTGTCCCAACTAAACAGTGAGGTTGTCAATCTCACCGGCTTGCCGTAACAAAGGATTAAACGTACTAGTGGAAGATGTTTGCAAAGAAAACAATAAACAAGCAGATTGTATGCTATGTAAAGAATAGGACCGGGTCCACAGCTCACTAGAGGTGTCCCTCCCATAAGATAAAGCATGTTGGGTGAACAACTTGTCTGGCAATTGACAAATAGAGAAAGGCATAACAATGCATATACATGACATGGTAAATATAGTGAGATTTAATCCGGCATTACGACAAAGAACATAGACCGCCATCCAACGGCATCTATGCCTAAAAAGTCCACCTTCAGGTTATCGTCCGAACCCCCTCCAGTATTAAGTGCAAAGCAACAGACAATTGCATTAAGTATGGTGAGTAATGTAATCAACAACTACATCCTTAGACATAGCATCAATGTTTTATCCCTAGTGGCAACAAAAACATCACAACCTTAGAACCCACTGTCACGATCCCAGATTCAATGAAGGCATGAACCCACTATCGAGCATAAATACCCCTCTTGGAGTTAAGAGCAAAAACTTGGCCAGAGCCTCTACTATTAACGGAGAGCATGCAAGATCATAAACAACACATAAACAATAGATTGATAATCACCATAATCATAGTACTCTATATCCCCACAAACACAACATATAGTATTACAGATAGATGATCTTGATCATGTTAGGGAGAGTTCACAAGATCCAACAATGAAGCACAACAAGGAGGAGACGACCATCTAGCTACTGTTATGGACCCATGGTCCAGGGGGGAGAACTACTCACTCATCACTCCTGGAGAAGTAATTATGGCGGTGTAGAGTCCTCTCCAGGAGATGATCCCCTCCTGCAGGAAAGCCGAGGCGATCTCCGCATCCCCCGAGATGGGACGGCTAGCGCGCGTCTCTGTAAGGTTTTCCGATCGTGGCCTTCTGCACCGGGGGTTTCGCGACTCAAGCTTTAAGTAGGCTGAGGGTCAACGGGAAGGGGCCACACGAGGGGCCCAGTGGGGCAGGGTCGGCGCGCCAGGGCCTCGGGCTGCGCCGGCCACCCTCCTCCTCGGCCTCTCGTGGCCCCACTTCGTTAGGGTCTTCGGTCTGAAGCTTGCAAAAACAGGACCCCGCTAAAGTTTCGCCCTAATTCCGAGAATATTTTTACTAGGATTTCAAACCAAAACAAAGTTATAAAATGAAAGAATCGTCTTTCTCAAGATCTTGTTAATAGGTTAGTTCCGTAAAAATGCATAAATATGACATAATGCATAAAACATGTAGGTATCATCAATAAAGTAGCATGGAACATAAGAAATTATCGACACGTTGAGACGTATCAGCATCCCAAGCTTAGTTCGTCCCGAGCATGTAAAACGATAACAAAGATAATTTCATGATGTGCGATCATAATCTTGATCATACTATTTGTAAACATATGTAATGAATGCAATGATCAAAAAAAGTAATGACATGAGTAAACAATCGAATCATATAGCAAAAGACTTTTCATGAATAGTACTTCAAGACAAGCATCAATAAGTCTTGCATAAGAGTTAACTCATAAAGCAATAAATCAAAGTAAAGGTGTTGAAGCAACACATAGGGAGATTAAGTTTCAGCGGTTGCTTTCAACTTATAACATGTATATCTCATGGGTATTGTCAACATAAAGTAATATAACAAGTGCAATATGCAAGTATGTAGGAATCAATGCACAGTTTCACAAGTGTTTGCTTCTTAAGGTGGAAGGAGATAGGTAAACCGACTCAACAATAAAAGTAAAAGAATGGTCCTTCAATGAGGAAAGCATCGATTGTTGTATTTGTGTTAGAGCTTTTATTTTGAAAACATGAAACAATTTTGTCAACGGTAGTAATAAGCATATGAGTTATGAAAATTATATCTTACAAGTTGCAAGCCTCACGCATAGTATACTAATAGTGCCCGCACTTCGTCCTATTAACTTGGACTACCGGGTCTTCGCATGCCATGTTTCAACCAAGTGTCACAAAGGGGTACTCCATGCGCTGTACAAAGGTCCAAGGAGAATGCCCGCATTTTTGGATTTCTCGCTTTTTGATTATTCTCAACTTAGACATCCATACTGACAACATGGACAATACAGATAATGGACCCCTCTTAAATGCATAAGCATGTAGCAAAGATTATTATTGTTCTCATATGAGATTGAGGATATATGTCCAAAACTCGAAACTTCCACCATGGTTCATGGCTTTAGTTAGCGGCCCAATGTTCTTCTCTAACAATTTCATGCTCCAACCACTAAAATGATAGACCTTCAGACAAGACGGAGATGCATAGCAACTCACATGATATTCAACAATAGTTGATGGCGTTCCCCCAGAAGCATGGTTATCGCACAACAGCAACTTAATAAAATATAAAGTGCATAAGTACATATTCAATACTACGATAGTTTTAAGGCTATTTTGTCCCATGAGCTATATATTGCAAAGGTGAATGATGGAATTTTAAAGGTAGCACTCACGCACTTTGGAATGGCGGAGAAAATACCATGTAGTAGGTAGGTATGGTGGACACAAATGGCATAGTAGTTGGCTCAAGGATTTGGATGCATGAGAAGTATTCTCTCTCGATACAAGGTTTAGGCTAGCAAGGTTATTTGAAGCAAACTCAAGGATGAACAAGTGCAGCAAAACTCACATAAAAGACATATTGTAAACATTATAAGACTCTACACTGTCTTCCTTGTTGTTCAAAACTCGATACTAGATATTATCTAGACCTTAGAGAGACCAAATATGCAAATCAAATTTAGCAAGCTCTATGTATTTCTTCATTAATGGGTAAAGCATATGATGCAAGAGCTTAAACATGAGCACAACAATTGCAAAGTATCACATTATCCAAGACATTTTAGAATTACTACATGTAGCATTTTCCAATTCCAACCATATAACAAATTAACGAAGAAGAAACTTCACCTTGAACATTATGAGTAAAGCCTAAGGACATATTTGTCCATATGCAACAATGGAGCGTGTCTCTCTCCCACAAAGTGAATGCTAGGATCCATCTTATTCAAACAAAAACAAAAACGAAACAAACCGACGCTCCAAGCAAAGAACACAAGATGTGACTGAATAAAAATATAGTTTCAGGGAGGAACCTGATGATTTTGTCGATGAAGAAGGGGATGCCTTGGGCATCCCCAAGCTTAGACGCTTGAGTCTTCTTAAAATATGCAGGGGTGAACCATGGGGCATCCCCAAGCTTAGAGCTTTCACTCCTCTGATCATAGTATATCATTCTCCTCTCTTGACCCTTGAAAACTTCCTTCACACCAAACTTCACAAACTCATTAGAGGGTTAGTGCATCATTAATAATTCACTCATTCAGAGGTGACACAATCATTATTTTCACTTCTGGACATTGCATAATGCTACTGGACATTAATGGATCAAAGAAATAAATCCAACATAGCAAAAGTGGGGCAATGCGAAATAAAAGGCAGAATCTGTCAAAACAGAACAGTCCGTAAAGACGAATTTTGAAATGCACCAGACTTGCTCAAATGGAAAACTCAAAACTAATGAAAGTTGCGTACATATCTGAGGATCACGCTCATAAATTGGCAATATTTTTTTGAATTTTCTACAGAGAATTATGCCCAGATTCGTGACAGACAGCAATGCCGTTTCTGCGCAGCGATCCCAAATATAACATCAACTTTGACATAGAAACTTTACTTGGCACAAAAACATGATAAGGAGAGGTTGCTTGCAGTAGTAAACAACTTCCAAGACCCAAAACAAAAATTGCTGTAGTAAAAACATGTGGGTTGTCTCCTATAAGCGCTTTTCTTTAACGCCTTCTAGGCGCAGAAAGTGCAAATCAAGCAACATCGAGTAGAAGCATCAACATCATAGCTTGTTCTAATAATAGAATCAAAAGGCAACTTCATTCTCTTCCTAGGGAAGTGTTCCATACCTTTCTTGAGAGGAAATTGATATTTAATATTACCTTCCCTCATATCAATAACAACACCAACGGTTCGAAGAAAAGGTCTTCCCAACACAATAAGACAAGATGCATTGCATTCGATATCCAAAACAACAAAATCAACGGGGACAAGGTTATTGTTAACCTAATATGCACATTATCAATCCTCCCCAAAGGTTTCTTTTTAACATTATCGGCAAGATTAACATCCAAATAACAATTCTTCAATGGTGGCAAGTCAAGCATATCATAAATCTTTTTTAGGCATAACAAATACTTGCACCAAGATCACATAAAGCATTACATTCAAAGTCATTGAATTTCATTTTAATGATGGGCTCCCAACCATCTTCTAACTTTCTAGGAATAAGTTTCAAGTTTTAGTTTCTCTTTTCTAGCTTTTATGAGAGCATTTGTAATATGTTTTGTAAAGGCTAAATTTATAGCACTAGCATTAGGACTTTTAGCAAGTTTTTGTAAGAACTTTATAACTTCCGAGATGTGGCAATCATCAAAATCTAAATCATTATGAGCTACAGCAATGGGATCATTGTTCCCAAGGTTGGAAAAATTTCAGCAGTTTTATCACAAGCAGTTTCAGCAGTTTTAGCAATTTCAGGCACTTTTGTACGCTTTGCACTAGGAGTAGAAACATTGCCAACACCAATTATATTACCATTGATAGTAGAAGGTGCAGCAACATGTGTAGCATTAGTATTACTAGTGGTGGTAATAGTCCAAACTTTAGCTACATTTTTCTCTTTAGCTAGTTTTTCATTTTCTTCTCTATCCCACCTAGCACGCAGTTCTCAACCATTAATCTTATATTCTCATTAATTCTAACTTGGATGGCATTTGCTGTAGTAGTAATCTTATTATCAATATCATTATTAGGCATAACTTTCAACTTTAAAAGATTTACATCATAGGCAAGTCTATCAACTCTAGAAGCAATAGTATCAATTTTATCAAGCTTTTCCTCAACAAATTTGTTAAAAGCAGCTTGTGTACTAATAAATTCTTTAAGCATGGCTTCAAGACCAGAGGGTACATTCCTATTATTGTTGTAAGAATTCCCATAAGAATTACCATAACCATTACCATTAGCAAAAGGATATGGCCTATAGTTATTACCACAGTTGTTCCTATAAGCATTGTTGTTGAAATTATTATTTTTAATGAAATTCACATCAACATTTTCTTCTTGAGCAACCAATGAAGCTAAAGGAACATTATTTGGATCAACATTAGATCTACCATTCACAGCATAGACATAATCACATCAATCTTATCATTCAAGGAAGAGGTTTCTTCAATGAATTTACCTTCTTACCTTGTGGAGCTTTTTCCGTGTGCCATTCAGAGTAATTTATTATCATATCATCAAGAAGTTTTGTAGTCGCCCCCAATGTGATGGATATAAAGGTACCTCCAGCAGCCGAATCCAATAAATTCCGCGAAGAAAAATTTAGTCCGTATAGAAGGTTTGGATGATCATCCAAGTAGTCGGTCCATGGGTTGGGTAATTCTTTACCAAAGTTTTCATTTTCTCCCATGCTTGAGCAACATGTTCGCATCTAATTGTTTAAAATTCATTATGCTACTTCTCAAAGATATAATTTTAGCGGGAGGATAATATCTACCAATAAAAGCATCCTTACATTTAGTCCATGAATCAATACTATTCTTAGGCAAAGATAGCAACCAATCTTTAGCTCTTCCTCTTAATGAGAAAGGAAACACTTTCGATTTAATAATATCACCATCTACATCCATATACTTTTGCATTTCACAAAGTTCAAAAAAATTATTGAGATGGGCAGCAGCAGCATCATCTAATCCAGTACCCGTAAAAATTGTTCTCTCATAACCAAATTCAGTAAAGCAGGTTTAATTTCAAAGAATTCCGTTGTAGTAGAAGGTGGAGCAATAGGTGTGCATAGGAAATCATTATTATTTGCATTTGTGAAGTCACACAATTTAGTATTTTCATGGTTGGCCATTTTAGCAACGGTAAATAAAACAAACTAGATAAAATAAATGCAAGTAACTAATTTTTTTGTGTTTTTGATATGGAGAGCAAGACAGGCAAATAAAGTAAAACTAGCAACTAATTTTTTGTATTTTGATTTAGTGCAGCAAACAAAGTAGTAAATAAAATAAAGCAAGACAAAAACAAAGTAAAGAGATTGAGAAGTGGAGACTCCCCCTTGCAGCGTGTCTTGATCTCCCCGGCAAACGGCGCCAGTAAAAGAGCTTGATGGCGTGTAACTCACACGTTCGTTGGGAACCCCAAGAGGAAGGTATGATGCGCACAGAGGCAAGTTTTCCCTCATAAAGAAACCAAGGTTTAATCGAACCAGGAGGAGCCAAGAAGCACGTTGGAAGGCTGATGGTCGCGAAATGTGATGCTGCGCAACACCAGGGATTCGGCGCCAACGCGGAACCCGCACAACACAACCAAAGTACTTTGTCCCAACTTAAACAAAGGAGGTTGTCAATCTCACCGCTTGCTGAAAACAAAGGATTAAACGTATCGAGCGGAAGATGTTTGCAAAGAAACAAAACAAGTAGATTGTATGCTATGTAAAGAATAGGACCTGGGTCCACAGCTCACTAGAGGTGTCTCTCCTATAAGATAAAGCACTGGGTGAACAAATTACAAATGGGCAATTGACAAATAGAGAAAGGCATAACAATGCATATACATGACATGGTAAATATAGTGAGATTTTAATCCTGAGCATTACGACAAAGAACATAGACCGCCATCCAACCGCATCTATGCCGTGCAAGTCCACCTTCGTGTTACTGTCCAACCTCCAAGATACAAAGCAAATACACAAATGCATTAAGTATGGTGCGTAATGTAATCAACAACTACATCCTTGGATACATAGCATCAATGTTTTATCCCTAGTGGCAAATGTGCACATCACAACCTTAGGAACTCATCATTACCATCCTGCATTCAATGAAGGCACAACCCACTATCGAGCATAAATACCCTCTTGGAGTTAAGAGCAAAAACTTGGCCGGAGCCTCTACACAACGGAGAGCATGCAAGATCATAAACAACACATAAACAATAGATTGATAATCACCATAATCATAGTACTCTCTATCCATCGGATCCCGAAAAACACAACATATAGTATTACGTATAGATGATCTTGATCATGTTAGGCAGCTCACAAGATCCAACAATGAAGCACAACAAGGGAGAAGACGACCATCTAGCTATCGCTATGGACCCATGGTCCGAAGTAAACTACTCACTCATCACTCCGGGGGCGACCATGGCGGTGTAGAGTCCCTCCGGGAGATGAATCCCCTCTCCCACAGGTGCCGGGGAGATGGCTATCTCCGTAATCCCGAGATGGGATTTCATGGCGCGCGTCTCTCTCGTAAGGTTTTCCGCATCGTGCCTCGCATCGGGGGTTTCGCGACTGCTTCTTTTTTAAGTAGGCTTTATGGTCAACGCGAGGGCCACACGAGGCCCAGGGGGTAGGTCGGCGCTGCCAGGGCCTGGGCCGCGCCACCCTCCTGGCCTCCTCGTGGCCCCACTTCGTTAGGGCTTCCTTCGGGAAGCTTCGTGCAAAAATAGGGCCCTGGGCGGTCTTCGTGGGGTCTAATTCCGAGAATATTTCTTTACTAGGATTTCGGAAACCAAAAACAGAAAACAACAACTGGTTCTTCGGCATCTTGTTAATAGGTTAGTTCCAGAAAATGCATAAATATGACATATAATGTGCATAAAACATGTAGGTATCATCAATAAAGTAGCATGGAACATAAGAAATTATCGATACGTTGGAGACGTATCTCTAGACATGATAACAAAAGTAAACTAAATGCAAGTAACTAATTTTTTTGTGTTTTTGATATAGAGAACAAGATAGTAAATAAAGTAAAGCTAGCAACTAATTTTTTTGTGTTTTGTTTAAGTGTGTAGAAAACAAAGTAGTAAATAAAATAAAGCAAGACAAAAACAAAGTAAAGAGATTGGAAGGGGAGACTCCCCTTGCAGCGTGTCTTGATCTCCACTTCAAGAACGGCGCTCAGAAACAGCCTTGATGCGCGCAGATGTACACGTCCGTTGGAAACCCCAAGAGGAAGGTGTGATGCACACAACAGCAAGTTTTCCCTCCGAAAGAAACCAAGGTTATCGAACTAGTAGTGGGAGCCAAGAAGCACGTGAAGATTGTTGGTGGAGGAATGTAGTGCGCCGCAACACCAGTGAAACCGGCGACAACGTGGAACCCGCACAACACAATCAAAGTACTTTGCCCCAACGTAACAATGAGGTTGTCAATCTCACCGGCTTGCTAAAACAAAGGATTAAGCGTATCGAGTGGAACATGGTGTTTGTTTGCAAAGAACAAGAAATTTAGAATGTATTCAGATAAAAGAATGGACCTGGGTCCATAGTTCACTAGTGGTGTCTCTCCAATAAGATAACCAACATGCCGGGTGAACAAATTACACGCGAGCAATTGACAACAAAGATTCAATACATATCAACGATGATTACTATGTGATTTAATCAGTGCATTACGACAAAGTACATAGACCTCATCCAAACATGCATCTATGCCTAATAATCCACCTTCAGGGTTATCATCCTAACCCCTTCCAGTATTAAGTAAACAATAGACAATTGCATTAAGTATGGTGCGTGATGTAATCAACACAAATATCCTTAGACACAGCATCAATGTTTTATCCTCAGTAGCAACAAAGACATCCACAACCTTAGAACTTTATGTCACTGTCCCATATTCAATGGAGGCATGAACCCACTATCGAGCATAATTACCCCCTCTTGGAGTTACAAGTATCAACTTGGCCGGAGCCTCTACTATAGCAACAGAGAGTATGCAAGAACATAAACAACACATATATGATAGATTGATAATCAACTTAACATAATATTCTCTATTCATTGGATACCGCCAAACACAACATGTAGCATTACAAATAGATGATCTTGATCATGTTAGGCAGCTCACAAGATCTAACAATGAAAGCACAAGCGGAGAAGACAACCATCTAGCTACCGTTATGGACCCATAGTCCAAGGATGAACTACTCACGCATCAATCCGTGAGGCGGGCATGATGATGTAGAGCCCCTCCTATGGATGATTCCCCTCTCCTACAGGTGTCGGGAGGCGATCTCCTCGAATCCCCCGAGACGGGATTTACGGCGGCAGCCTCGCAATGTTTTCCGTATCGTGCTCTTGCACAGGGGGTTTCGCGCTCGAAGGCTATTTCCAGAGGCTAAGGGCAGGCTGGGGCGACGCGAGGGCCCCACACAACAAATGGGCGCGCCGTGGCTTGGGCCGCGCGCTCGGTGTGGCCCTCGCATCACGTCTCCTCATTTTCCTGAAGCTTCTGTATAAATAGGCCCCCGGGCGCTGATTTCGTCTAATTCCGAGAATATTTCCTTACTAGGATTTCTCAAACCAAAAACAACAGAAAACAAGAACTGGCACTTCGGCATCTTTTTAATAGGTTAGTGCTCTAAAATATATAATAATACCGTAATGTATAAAACATTCAAGTATTGGAATAAAAGTAGCATGGAACATAAGAAATTATAGATACGTTTGAGACATATCAAAGGGGCCAAGGGCCCACCTCGCCAAGGCGGCGCGCGGCCATAAGCAGTAATGCGCCCCCATGGTGGGCCCTCTCGAAGCGCTCCCGACTGGGCCTTCCGCCTACTTAAACTCTCCGTCGCGAAAACCCTAGTACCGAGGCCAATCCCATCTCGGGATCGTGAGATCGCCTCTCGGCACCCTGCACGGAGAGGGGAACCATCACCTGAGGGCTCCTCATCACCATGCCCGCCTCCTGACCGATGCGTGAGTAGTTCATCCTTGAACTATGGGTCTATAGCAAGAGCTAGATGGTTGTCTTCTCCTCTCGGGCTATCATGTTTAGATCTTGTGAGCTGCCTAACATGATCAAGACCACCATTTGTAATGCTACATGTTGTGTTTAGGATCCGATGAGTATGGAATACTATGTCAAGTTGATTATTTATCTATCATATATGTGTTGTTTATGTTCTTGCATGCTCTCCGTTGCTAGTAGAGGCTCTGGACAAGTTAATACTTGTAACTCCAAGAGGGAGTATTTATGCTCGATAGTGGTGACATAGACATCCCCAATGGATCTGCCGAAGATGGTACCCGGGGTTTACTGAAGGCCCACAAGTCGAAGAATATGAAGATCGGAAGCCCAATTGGTGTTGAGGAAAGTTAGAATTGTATTAGGAAATATAGAGACTTGTAATTTTACGGGACGGGTTAGAAACCCTCTGACTCGTAACCTTGTGTATTACTTAAAACCTCATTCGCCCTCATATATGTATCACGAGGGACAAAGAAAGGATCGAATCTATTGTCAACACAACCCTAGTTTTACAATCGTCGAGTACTTTTCACCTAAACCTTCCATCTACTTGCCCTCTACTTCTAGCAAAAACCCTAGTCTACAATATCAAATGAGGGCATTGATGTAAGCATTATTTTGTCAAATGGGTTCATGTCTCCATTGAATCTGGGACAGGGATAGAAAATTCTAAGGTTGTGGATGTGATGTTGTTGACACTAGGGATAAAACATCGATGCTTGGTCTAAGGATATTTGTGTTGATTATATTACGCACCATACTTAATGCAATTGTCTCGTTGTTTGCAACTTAATACCGGAGGGGGTGCGGATGCTAACCTGTGTGACTTTTTAGGCATAGATGCACACTGATGGCTATTCTTATGTTCTTTGCCGTAATAATTCTGATTAAATCTCAGTGATCATCATGATATGTATATGAATCTCTATTTGTCAATTGCCCACCTGTAATTTGTTCACCCAGCATGCTATTTATCTTATTGGAGAGACACCACTAGTGAACTGTGGACCCCGGTCCATTCTTTTACATCTGAAATAAAATCTACTGCAATCTCTGTTCTTTGTTGTTCTTCGCAAACAAATATCATTCTCCACACCATACGTTTAATTAATCATTTGTTTTCAGCAATCCGGTGAGATTGACAACCTCACTGTTAAGTTGGGGCAAAGTATCTTGATTGTGTTGTGCAGGTTCCACGTTGGCGCCGAAATCACTGGTGTTGCGCCGCACTACACTCCTCCACCAACAACCTTCACGTGGCCTTCATCTCCTACCGGTTCGGATAAACCTTGGTTTCTTACCGAGGGAAAACGCTGTTGTGCTCATCATACCTTCCTCTTGGAGTTCCCAACGGACGTGTGCTGTACCGTCACAAGGAAGCTTCTACACACTAGCACGCGCCGGACAAAAAAACGTTCTCAGCCGCGTCCCCCAAAGCCTCTTTTTGTCCGGTGTGGCCCGATACGCTGTCTGGCGCCCCGAGCCCGTCCCCGCTACACAGGGGACGCTCGGGGCACGCCGGACACACCGAAATGCGAGGCGAGGCGTGGCGGGACCGACGCGTCAGCGACTCACGGACGGACGCTCAACCGCCGCCTACCTAGGGACGATGCAGTTGCCGGGAAGTGGAACCGTCGCATTGGCAACCGCGTTGATCGACCCGCGAACCTGCGGAAGCGCGAACTCTGCGGAAGAGCAACCGCCGCTCTCTTCGACTTCTGCGCCGCCGTTCATCTGCGCTCAATAAGACCCGTACGTAGGCGCTTTCGGATCTTCAACCGGCCGCCATTCATCCAAACTTCTCACGATGAGCGACCTCTCTCAGCTTCCATCACACACCGACAGCGAGGGCAAGTCTCCAGGATGGCGCCATTGGTGGGACAGAGTAGCGACGCCCAGCAGCGGTGATGATTCCTCGTCGCCACTGGACAACGCGGAGGAATGGGAGGCCGAGGAGGAGGAGGAGGAGACCGAGGAGGAGTAAGAGGTTGAGGAGGCGGCGGCGGCCCGGGCGAAGGCGGAGGCGAAAGCGAAGCGGAAGGCGCAGCCGGCGAGCTCCATCGACGACGAGGAGGACACAAGTTCCTCCGACGCGTCGAACGACACCGCCTCTTCGGAAGAGGTGACGAGCAAGCGCCACCGTGAGGACGACGAGGCGGGGCCATCAAAGAAGAAGTAGTTTAAATTTTTATATGTAAATTTGTTTATATTTTTCGAAGTTTTTATATGTAATTTGTGTATGTTGAAAATCATTTAATTATTTACGGAGTTAATTAACCTACACATTTCTTCTTTGAGATAATTAAATAAAAATATTTTAAAATTTGGGAAAGGTGTTTGGATGACGCGGCTGAGGAGCGACGTTCTCCAAACACGAAATGAATGAAACACGTCCCCAAAATGCTCGATCCGGATGTGTTTGGGGGACGCGTCGGCGCTCCGGAGATGCTCGCGGTTTGGGTGGTGGTCTGGATGCCGAGCTACGTGCTGGGCCTCTGGTTTAATGGGCTTTCTCTGTGCGCCTAGAAGGGTACGTAAGGGCATCTCCAACCGGGCGACCCAAACGGACGGTCCAACAGTGTCCATGGGGCCGTTTATGCGCTTCGAGCTTACGCCGCAGCACAGGCGCGTCCCGCTCCGCGTGTCCTGCCAACAGCCGCACGCTGCGCCCAACGCGCGGACGCACCGCATATGTAATAAAAAAACATAAATGAAAATGAAAAATAAAAACAGCACAAAATAAATATAAACTACTGGTTAGTTAAACTTAGCCCTATTTTGGGCAATTTTTACACAAAAGAAAGCCCTATATGGGCTTTAAACTAAAAAAAAGAAACCCTAGACAGGGTTTGCGAGCACGGTGGCCGCCGGCAGTACTACCCCCAGTAGTACTCGTCGTCGTCGGCGTCGATGACGACGACGCCCCCGGCGGCGACGCGCTGTTCCGGCTCGAAACGCCGGAGGGCACCGGGGACTCCGGCCAGGGCTCCCACTGCGCCCCCTTTCCTCAGCGGAGTGCGGGTTCACGCGGGCCGCCGGCCCGCGCAGCCGTGCCCTCCGCGCGGACCGCTCGGAGCTGCTCCGCTGCGGCTCCGCGCCTCCGCCGCAGCCGAGCGGGCCGTGCGCTCCTCCTCCGCCGTGCGCCCGCTCCTCCTCCCGGAGCGCCGCCTGACGCGTTGCCTCCTCCTGACGGCGCGCCAGCTCGAGGAAGGCCCACGCCTCCGCCTGGGCGTCCTCCTGGGCCTTCCTGGCCGCCTCCCTCTAGCGCGGAGGCGCGCAGCCGTTCCGCCGAGGTGCGGCCATTTGTCGCCGCCAGGTCCCCGCCGCCGCGGGACGCTCGCGAGCGCCGCCGCACCTCCGGTCATCCTCCTCCTCCCCGGCCCGCCGGGTGCGGCCCGGGCCGGGCTGCTCGGCTGATGTGTAGGCCGCGTGCTGCGCCAGTCACAAGGTGGCGCGGGGCCGCGCGCGGTCGCCACATTGCCGCGGATGTGAAGCACGGCGCCGCCGCGCGCATCATGCTCCACTCGAACCACAAGTCCCGCCGGACTTGCGTCGCCGCAAGCGGGTCCGCCTGGAGGTCCGCCTGCAGCTGCGCGCGCGGCGCTCCGGATCTCCGCGACGCGGGCGCGGCCGGAGACCGGGATGGGCGGCACCGGAACCCGATCTGGGCTCAGGTGCCAGCCGTGGGGGAGGTGCCCGGCATCCCAGAACATCTGCGCCACCGCTACGGTGACGTAGATCCGGTCGCGTCTGGGCGTCGCCGGCGGCCCCATGGCGAACGGCGCCGGCGCGACTGGCCGGCTGCTGCCGGCCTCGTGGTCGTTGGCGGATGGCGAGAACTCGCGCTTCGGGGCCATGGCGGCGCGGAAGCTTCGAGCTCGCGCGTGCGGCCGGAGTGGAAAGTGGGGACTGGATAGGGACAGTCCCCTTCCCCAGTCCACATTTAATAGGATCGGGGCACGACATGTGGGCCACGACGCTGACCGTGCGGACACGCGAGGACGCTGCTGCCATCTGCTAAGTTACTGGAAACCGGCCAAGATTTGGGCCGGGTTTGCTGCCAGCCCGACGCTGCTACGTCCATGGCGGTGGCGCCCCCGCTGCTGGGCCGATTTGTCCGCTTCGATCCATCCGACACAAGGCCGGGGATGGGCCGCTCATGGAGATGCCCTAACGGTGCAATATCAGTATATCACCCGGACATGTGCTCACGGGCCTTATGGGCTTATTTTAAAAGCCCAGATTTGACGTTCCAGCTAGCGATTTGGACTGTCGCTTAGGCTAAGCCCAAGCAACCCACAAAAAGGCTAACCCCAAACCAGGATTTCATGCTAAAGACCAGGGTTTATCTTTTAGGACCTATCGACTAAAAAAAGTTTTAGGACCTGATGCAAGCGGAAATACTGAACGGAACCCGTCTCCGCGCGAGGATGAAAACGATTCCACTCAGAAAGCAACACGTGTTTAGTCAGAGCATGTATAAAACACGTATAGACCACGTATTTGATCATTTGTACAGTGCATGTCTGACATGCATTAATTAATAAACGGGGCAGAATCTCCTCCAGGCTGGCTGAATTAATGCCCTCTTCAAAGCCACCCACCAGCAGCCTCTCTACGTTTCCTCTTTGAGCTCCATGGCAGCAAGCTTCTTTTTTGGCTGCCATGCTCCTCCAGGCAAGCTGCATGGTAGCGAGCTCTCGGCCAACACGTGATCATCCGTGTGCTTCATGGGAGCGAGCCTTCTGGCAGCCATGCTCATCCGCGCGAGCTCCATGGCAGCAAGCTCCTCTAGCCGCCATGCTCTTCCCGCCACCATGCTCCTCCCATGCGTCTTAACTCTTACTCCCCGGCATGAGCTTCTCTGGCCGCGGGTGCTCCTCCGACCGACCTCCAAGGCAACAACCATCTCCACAGTACGTCGTGTTTCTTCGCGAGAGCTTCTCTACTGATGTTACGTGCTCCTCCGTGCGAGCTCTTGCTGATGTTTTTTATTCAACATTTTATTGCATTAGTCAATTTGAGACTTCAAAATAACAGTCCACATTTTTAGTAGGATTATTTAAATTTCTTGAAAGAGGAAAAATTTAATGATCTAAAATTTTGAAATAATACAAATAAAAGAAGAAGGGAAAAAACACTCAACAAATGTTCTCTCTGAACTAAAATTTCTGATTTCAAATCCGAAAACATTGTACTTAAATCACTTTTCTAATCTCAATCACCATTAAGAGCGTGCGCACAAATTCAATGGAGATGCACTTGCGCGGCTGTGTTGTACCGGATAGGCCAGTGGACAACCACATGATCCTAGCATTAACTCACCAGAATCCCTGCCCACCCAAAAAATTAGATTCACACTTGTTTATTTTAGATTCTCACTTAGTTTAATAGTAATTTTCTTTACTCTTGTTGAATGGTTTTGTCTGATAATTTGGTGATACTTCAGGTAATTATGTTTGCTAGTTATTGCTTACACCATGTTATTAAATTTCTAAACGTCAACTGGGAGAGCTTTTGTACCGATGTGACCATTTTAATAAGCAAAATGCCAGGCGAGACTCCAAAAATTACCACCGTAGAAATCAAGTAATCCTCTACTACTCTACTAGTTACATGGTACCGTGTTTTCTCCTCTTAGAACGCATGAATATTTGGTGCATGCGGTTCTTTTGCGTAACTACACCATTAGTACTGTGTTTATCTTTTGCAATCACTCATTGAATCTCAGAGATAGGTATTAACGAGGAGGGTGGAAAGCCTGGGCCAACATGCATGAGCATTAAAAGCACTGACTTTGGTTGCATTAAAAACACTGACCATGCAGTAGTATTTCCCTTCGTATCCATCTTAATTAGAAAATTAAATCGACTGTATTAGTTAGGTGCTATATTAGGTCCAAATCACAAAGCAGATTTTAATGCTCGGGATATCAACCTCGCGCGTTGCCAGGTCCCAATCGTGCGGGTCGCATCAGCGACTACTGAGTGGAAATTCCCTTTAAAAAAATACTTTTTTGGTAATTAGTTTAAAAATTATATTTAGGAGAACAATCCAGTAACATCTTCATACGAAGATATGGATAATGGGAGAACCATCTACGGGCCATTAACTGGTATGGAGCATAAAAGATCAAGGCCTCTTGAAGATTATAGCTGCAATATCTTCGAGTCGGGGTTGTCGAGGATAAGAGATGGTTGCCTATCTCGATATTCGATTTGGTATCTTCAGAACATCATTATTTCGAAGCCAGGCACTTCTACGTGCTCATTTCTTATGATTAGAGTACATGTATGATGTATCATCACATTTAATGTTAATATAATCAATATATTGAGAAAATATACCACATCACAATGTGGATAGCCGTGTCCTTGGTGGTATTGCTCCACCATACAATTCGGTCCCTACGAACTTGCCTTCCATTCCAAGATGGTAAAAGCCAAAGATGTTAAAAAGGTACTCTATCCATTCCATGTGTCGCAATTTAGTATTTATTTATAGTAAATAAGAGACACCTAATATGGAATAGAGTGAGTACCTTCTAGTTTACGCTCTACATGCTTCGTATTTAGCTAAGAGCATCTATTGAACAATACTTGATTATTTATGCAATTCAGTATATCTCGTATTCATGCGAACCAAACAAGCCCGTGGGCCAGAACTACTTATCCATTTCGAATTAGTTGTTGCAGCTTAGGTCAGATTTGATCTACCTAAATGTTTCAGTGCCCAGGTTCACTTATATTTAAACAAAAAAAATCTAAGGAACTAAGTTGAAACGGAAAAGTACTTTCTAAGAAAAAAGAAACTAACCCAGAATTGAGTGCCCAGGTTATTTTCTCTTCGCCATCACGGGCGTACAGTGATCGTGCTACGTTCAACTAAACTATGATCACAAGATTGTTCGGTTCTGAAGCTGCACTTGTTTTACATATGCTTATCTCGAACTACACAAGAAAACAACGGGTCAGACTGATCTTTGATTCTTTGTTCCATTTTGCTACCTCGCCGCTTGTCGTCCTCTCTGTAGCTTTGTCCCTATCGTCGTCTTGCTTCTGGACCCTTCCAAATCCGAATTGCAATCGAACTACCGCTGTCCGCCCAGATTTGTTTTATCCACACATGAAACATATTGAACGCCATCCATCGGATGATGATCCACACGGCTTTTTTCTGAGCGGATAATCCTTAGGCCGGCGCATTCAGATGTCATCAGCATGGGGCAGTTAGCTAGCTGTACCCGATCTATCGACAGGTGACGGATATATGCAAATGTATTGCGCCGTTGACAAATCTGCTCCATTAAGTTAAGTTTCTTTGTGCTTCGTCTGAACATACGGCTCGTTCTTCTTGGAAGGATGGATCTCACCCGAAAGTTTTGAGCTTTCTCGGGCCTGATGACGCTTGTGTTCTGCTGCAAACATTTACTTGATGTCGCCGTTGAACGGAACTAAAGGAAGCTATAGGAGTAGCGTCAGTCTGCCTTTAGCGTTTCGACACGAAAGTATCATTCAGAAAGAAAGAGAAGAAACAGCAGGATGAATGAAACCAACACATCGAAGGGCAAGATTTGACGTGACGAGCAAAAGCCCACGCCTTTCAAAAGAAAGCAGCGGGTTAGCTAGGTTCTCTACTTACAGAGGCGGCATTGACAGAGAGACGAGATGGAGGGATGACTAAAGTAAAAAATCTGGTAATTTGCTGACGTACTGTAGGAGTACATTTCTCTAAGTACTACCCACCACCATGAAATGAAATGTAACATTATCGCGTGCGCCAGCAGTTAGATCACGCATGATTCGTGCGTGGAACGGGCTTAATTAGTCGCGCTAGTACGCACGCATGCATGCTTACGCGCGGAGCAGCTAGCTGAAACGAAATTGTTTTAGATGGTGCAGTGGTTGGGGATGATGCATGATAGCGCCGGCTGATAGACGAGTTCATACGCGTCGTGCTTGCTGGTGCTTAATCCCGGTTGCTGCCAAATGCATGCTGCCGCACAAGCCATACCACGCCCACGCCATTGTCTCTCGAGTCATGTCAAGACACACTTTGGGGAACTCGACCATTAGGCCCATTACCCTGGCTTCATTTATGTAATCATTTGGGGCTGGTGACAGGAACTGCTCACCTGTACTTTAATTTGGGTTCCATTACGAACTGGCCATCATCTGTTGCAAGTCTGATAAAGTAGTGAGGAAACAAGCATGAGATTAATTAAGGAAAGATGATTGGGAGTTGGCTGATGAAGTACTGGTGCTTAAACTGAAGACCTGAAGTGGATGAGTGGTCAGTATAGCTTAGGGCGGCCAAACGGAATGAACCGATTTGGCAGATGTAATGAATCCAGGGAGCTCAGCACAAGTTAGCTTTGTGGTAGCTCCGGTGGCCTGCCGCCTGTAGGCGCGGTGTGACGTCGTCGGAGCTGCTCCCACAAAACTGACGGCACACGGATCCGAATGCGCAACTACCCTAGCTACGGCCTAGCTAGTATAACATGGTCGGAACGGCGAGCGATCTGGCCTCCAGCGGCACCTTCCTGTCGCCGTTACGAGGTTCAGAATATTTGTTACAGTGCATCCCACTCATTCTGTCGCCACATGGAAAGCCAAAAGTAAAGTTTTACCCTTTTTTTAGAAAAAATATTACTGCTCGAGCTTCTTCTTTTACGAAAGACTCTTTTCCTATCGTGTCTGATTGGTTTCTTTAGCGGCGCTTTACTTTGCGAAGCCATCTTTACTTGCTTCGGGCTTCTACACGCTACACATTTTACCTTGCCTCCACGCCGCTTTTACTGTCTGCTAGTGCTTGGTTGTCTAACCGTCTGATGCGTACGTGCGCGCAATACGGACTGCCTGGTGCTGGCGCTGCCGCACGTACGTACGTACGTACGTGTTCACTCCTCGTTCCCCAAATTTCCCCATGGCTTTAAGCTCACGACTGAGTTCCTCATGGATAACCAACATGTAGTTGGGTGGTTTCGAGCGAAGTGTCACCTCACCACGCAGTTCAAACCGTATTTTCACACTTTGCCTTATTGCATGCTAACATTTTAGCCAGAGGCTTATCAAGCCACGACAAAGGACAGAGCGAGCATACTTTGATGCCAATCTTAAAACCCTATTTAATTAAGTTTCTGATGATCTCTGGAGACAAGCCATAGGAGTAAGGCATGCATGTCCGCTACTAAAACCCTGCTCTTTCTTCTTTTCTCGCAGATGTACAGAGAAACTAATCTGGGATGCGTGCTTTTTGAAATGATAGTCGATTGAATCTCATATGCACCACTCGTTCTTGTGATTCTAGAACCATGCGTCTATCAAAGCATCAATTGAGTGTTGGTGGTATGCCTGCTACGGTAGGGTAAAGGTAAGGTAACCGATTGACCGGAGCTTGCTGTTGGATGGTGTGAGGTCAGATTGTTAATCTTGGGATGCTCTATCCTATTATCATTCAAAGGACTAATGGCGGACCAAGAAACTTCTACTACAAGGTAGATTACAAGCCTGGGCAAATATGCTTAAGTTTCCCTATTTTGGGGGACAAATTTCCATGTGACTCAAAGCCTTTGTGGCCGGCAAGCCTCGGGGACGGCCGATTAGTTCATGTAATTTGACAAAACCATGTTTACTGTAATACTTCTGACCAGCTCATCGAACCCATTCAAAATTCAGGAGAATTCGGATTGTTATAATTGCTTTCCCTGTCTAAGGTTGTTTGTTTAGTAAAATTGAATCCCTAATTAAAAGGATATTGTTTTTAAATTCTGAGACCTTTCGGAAACTATAATTAAAAAGATTTTGTTATTCCCTGCAGGGTTGTCCAATCGAATTTACATTGATAAAAAGAATCAACACTACAAATTCCCGTTGGCCTTACACTCAATCGTATGTGTGTTTTATATTCTTGCAGCCTTTATACATCACGATAGTAATTGTGGTTGATGTAAGTCTCACTCCGATTGACGACACCCTAAACCCTTGACTCAAGCCGATGATAACCTCACTAATCATGGTGCAAGGTGACCGATCAGGCCTTATGCGGACTGCAAAACATTGTGCTTTGCATCAACAGAGCCAAAAAAACACGCATTTGTGGCCCTCCAAACACGGGTCTTTACTTCTCCCTCATGCAGCTAGCAACATTGTTGGCAACCAAACATAGTGCACAACATGGCCTTTGCTTATGTTTCCTCATACGGCATCCTCCCGGGCCAAATGAAGAAACGGGAGAAATCCCACATACGAGCAACCAATCACGCCCTTAGTATATATACTACCTCTCACTGATTCAGCTGAACCTCCATTCAGAATTCGGGAGGGCTCGCATTGTTATAACTTTTTACCATGGTTCTTCCAACCATTTTTATTAGCACCTACCAAATGTAGGGTTGCTTCCTAAAACTGAATGCTTCATTCAAAGGATAATTTCCATCAACTTGGAAATTATAATCCAGAGGATTATTTTATTTTCGTTGTTCAGGGTTGTAGGTTTCGTTGAACTAACTGAATCCTCAATTCAAAGGATAATTTCCATCAATTTAGGAATGATAATTCAGAGGATAATTTTTCCTGTGCAGGGTTGTTTGCATTTGTGAATTAAATCCATAATTCAAAGGATATTTTTCATCAATTCGGAAATGATGATTCAAATGATATACTTTTCCCTTTAATGGGTTGTTTGCTTCGTTGAACTGAATACCTAATTCAAAGATTAATTTTTGTCAATTCGGAAATGATAATCCATACGGATAATTTTTAACGTTGTGTGAGGTTGTTTGCTTTGTACAATATAATCCCTAATTCAAAGGATAGTTTTCATCAAATTGAAAATGATAATTCATAGGATAATGTTTCCCTTGTGCAGGGTTACTATGTTTTTATGTGTGTAGCTACGTGTAGGAACCAAACAAATAGGCTAACTTTTGTAGTCATATCTGACATTGTGGTCTTTCTACAACAGAATAGTAACCACCGGTGTTGCCATAAGTCCTACCACGCTGGAAGTTTCAAGTGAATCTCGAGGTTGTTCCAAGTATGAACTCGTAACGAGTCAAAGTAAATATGATTATACTAAACTTGTATACTTTTATATCTTTACTGCATTGATGTATAAATGATTTTGTGTTATATATTATTTAGTTCACATTATACAAAATATGTTTTTGAATGTTAATTATTTTATTTTCCATTCCAAATTGGCAACAAAAATGCATTGAAACTATATATGAGTTGGGAAATAATTATTACCATTATGATATATTTCCCTTACCAAGATGTAATAAAACAAACTTAAATATGAAAAAAGGCAAAACACAAGCCTTATTGCAACATTTTTATCACAATTGATGAATTTTATAGTGTATATGTATATCATCGTGTGAATCTTCATATATATTTCAATATTATTAAATATATTGTTAGATATTTTAAAGCATACTGACTAATAAATATGCTAATAGAGGCTAGAGGGGCATACTACATGATTAGGTAAGGTAATTTATAGAAAATTCTAGAGTACAAATTAAATGGTTGGCATAATTATTTATGTATGTTCAAATGTGTCTTACAAGTCGGCAATAAGTTGACAATTTATGAGTAAAATCGATCCTAGTATTGATCCAAGTGTCGTTGGCCGAGAGCAAGGCCCATCTGCTCCCACGACTCTCCGTGCTAGAAAAGTTCTTTTTTCTGCGTTGGGGCTTGCGAGCTGCAGAGCTGCATCAGAGGTACTCTCTCCGCGTCCACAAATAAGTGTATTTTTTTTTGAAAGTCAATTTTTAAAAATTTAACTAAAATTTTACACAAAAATAATAAAATATGTGATATCAAACTATTATATTATTGAACTACATATCAAGATGAGTCTAACTATATTAATTTGGTGGCATAAACCTGCTACATTTTTCTAGAAAGTTAGTTAAAATGAATAGAGTTTGCTAAGGTAAACTTATTTGAGGACGAGGGTGTACGTTTCGGCCTGTGGAGAAGACATACCTTGGGTGCTCAGAAATTAACTCTCTAGCGGGATTTGTAAGTGTGCCGAACCGTAAAATAATTAATTGTTTTTAACTTATGTTGAAAATTCGCGCACATTATATTCTTTAAGGAGGTTTTAAATCTACCCGTCCGACTTCTACATACGCAGGCTGCACGGACAAACCGAGGGCGACACTCTATCCGCTCTGGAGTAGTCGCGCTAAAATTTTCCCATCCCGCGGGCTTCCATCAGCCGCCACCACCGTCTTCCGCCATCATCTTAGGCCGCTCGTCCACACACCGCCGCCACCGACTACCCTGCACCCCGTCGCGCTGCTAGTAGGTGAAATCTCAAAAGATGATCAGGTACTCTTCCGTGGCGGAGCTTCCCGACACGGCGGACGCAATGGATGCGCCGTGGAGGTTTGATTTGGCCACGCCTCGACCTAGGCTAATGCATTCGTCTCACTCGTAGTTGCTTCTTCCGCCGCGTCGTCACGGGGCCGTACGACCGACCGCACGACCCTACCGCGTAAGATCTTGTTTGGATTGTTTTCGAGTTTGATCTATTCCGGCCGATTTGGTTTTAATATAGGATTGTTGTACATGATTTCACCATTGGCCGCGGAGTTTTTCGGAAACTCATCGTCTTTTGACGATTCAGACATCGACGATTTGCTCGAAGATGATGACACCGAGCTTATGGTTCTCATTCTCGCCGCGAGGAGCTCGCGGATAGGGCCAACATGAACAAGCGGCGTAGATTGATACCAGGCCGTGTTTGCATTCCGCGAAACCGAGCGCTCAGCTACGCCGCGCTCATGCAAGACTACTTTGTCAGGTACCAACATGCCCGCCACATCTCTTCCGTAGAAGGTCTCGAATATGCCAGTCATTGTTTGTTGATATTCCCAAAGCTTGCGAGAAGAAATCTCGTCATTTCACTCGCGACAAAATGATGATGGCGCTCTCTAGGGTTTAGCTCCTGTATCAAAATATCTCAGCAACTATGCAGGTGCTCACATATGGAGAGATACAACCATTTAGTGCTGTTCTGACAAGTCTGCCAAGTTTATGATTCAAGTGTTTGGCCCTGTGTATCTTGATGAAGATGAATGAAAAGATTGGTTGCTGGGAAAATGCTGGAAGTGTTGATTATATGTATTGGAGGAGGAAAATTTGCCCGAAGGCTTGGCATGGGCTCTACTGCAATAAAATCATGATTCTTCCATTGTGCTTGAGACCGTGGCATAGGGGGATTTGTGGATTTGGCATTGTTTTGTTGGATTCCCGGGGTCACTAAACGACATCAATATCTTGCATAGATCCCATATATTTTCTAGACTAGCTAGTGCTCTTGCTTGCAGCTACACCCTACTATCTTGCCAACAGCATCTATCTGGCTTGGGCAATATTTGTGAAGACCATCCAAAAACTAAAGGAGAAGAAATAAGCTCAATTTTCCAAGGCACAAGAAGTAGACGAAAATACATTGGAAGAGGTTTTGGTGTTTTGCAAGCTCGGTGATATTGTTCGTGCCTCAGCTTGTTTTTGGGACAAAAACCCCTCAACAACATCATGACATCATGACATGTTGTGTGATTCTTCACAAGATAATCATCATGGATGAGAATTGGCTAGAGTTGGAGTTCTTCAATGATAATGTTGGTAGTCGAGTGAAACCACAAAGAACCCCAATCGCATTCAAGCATTTGTTGAGACGCACGGCAAATTCAAAGACTCGGCCATGCATAGCTCAATCTTAATCTCATCGAGCACCACTGGCAGCTACATGGCAAACATTGAAGATGTGTCATTATTTCATTATTTATGTGTGAGATGAACAATTATTTGCCCTCGGAACAAATTCATTATTTGTTAAATTATTTGATTTGGATTACTATTGTAATTTGATTTGAACTATTGTTGTAATTTGGATGATTCTTGGGTGCTATGATGTTCAGAACATTCATAAATATTAGCATGTTGTTTATATCATATTCATTTGGAATGTGCAAAATGATGAAATGGAGAAACTGTAAAACTGAACAGTTAGATTCATAATGTTGTTAGATTCATAATGTTGTTACAGTGCATCAGGTTTTCCACGGACCGAGACGAGCATTTACGACATCTGTTAGATTCATAATGTTGTTACAGTGCATCTCAGTCATTTGTCTCCACAAGGAAAGCAAAAGTTTTCCCCGCTCTCTTTTTATTTACTGCTCGAGCTTCTTATTTTTGAAAGCCTCTTTTCAGAGCCATCTTTAAGTGCTTCACCCCTGCACGCTACGCATTTTCCCTTACCTTATCTCCACGCCAGCTTTTTACTGTTTCGTGCTCGTACTATGTATACTAGATGATATCCCACGCGTTGCTGCGGAGTCATAGCATGTTGTACAGATTTATTATTGATAGAATATCTTTTAAATGAAATGTGAAAGTAAGACCAACATACCAACATTTTAGAAGAAAACATTGTCTGGAAATCTTTTGTAACAATAAAAATACTTTTGTCTAGTCCATATAACGCTACTTCATCTTGATCTACCAACGATATTCATTTGCATAATACAAAATCGCTTTGTTGAAAAAATCCTCTGACATTAGCAAGTTAAGCCGCTATGGTGACAACACCTTTCAATCTTGTTTTGCTTCAATAGCTTCACCACGATTCAGTGGTATACTTGTATTGCCTTACAGATCTAACCCAATTAATGCCAATAACACGTTTCCTATTACATGGGTTTCACCTACATCCCCTCTGCACCAAAATATAAGGTTGTGTATAGTATAGGTCATTCGCAAAAAAAGAACATAAAATTATTAGATTGAAACAACCATGTTTAAACAAACAGCTACGAAAACATGGATGTAAATAGTAGCCACTCAAGCAAGAGGTCTATCATTGAAAATCTGGATTTCGAGTAAGCATAGTTAAAATGGTCTTTTTTCCAACAAAAGATGTTCACTGAGATACACTAATCATACATAAGAACTGATCCTACCAAAGTTCAGAAGAACTGTAGTTGTGCAACTCAATAGATTTGGATTTTAAAAGGAATCACTAATGCTCTTAACATGGAGATGTTTCACAGAGAGAGAGAGAGGGAGGGAGGGAGGGAGGGAGGTGTTAGATGTATATATCTGTATATTGTAGTTTCCCCATATGTTAGGGGGCTTTCTGCATATGTGCACATGTACATGTACTATATATTGTGGCCTTTGGCCCCTGGTAATACAACAAGCATATTTCCCTAACATGGTATCAGAGAAAATATTGATCCTCTAGTCTCCCCCGGCCGACGTTGCTTGTTCAATCTTCCCGTCGGCCGATTCCGCTTCTTACCCTGAATCCTCCCCCGCGCGTGGCGCTCGTCCGTTGGGAACCCCAAGTGGAAGGCATGATGCGCATAGAAGCAAGTTTCTCAAGATGAAACCAAGGTTTAAATCGGAAATAAGAGGAGCAAGTTAAGCACGTTGAAGGTTGATGGTCGCTAAATGTGATGCGTGATGACCCACAAGTATAGGGGATCGCAACAGTCTTCGAGGGAAGTATTACCCAATTTATTAATTCGACAAGAGGAGACAAAGAATACTTGTAAGCCTTAATAGCGGAGTTGTCAATTGCACCTGGAAACAGAATTGCTCGCAAGAGTTTATCAATAGTAACATATAGCAGTGGAAATAGCGAAATAACAGTAGCGAAATAAAGACAAGAAATAGTGATTATAGAAATTACAGGGATTAAACATCGTAGGCACAAAGGGATGGATTTTAACTAAGCGTTGCATGGATGAGAGAAACCCATGTAACAATCAAAGCATGGGCATTTGCGTATAATAATAAAACGGTATCCAAGTACTAATCAATCAATATGCATGTGTTCCATATTTAGTCGTACGTGCTCGTAATGAGAAACTTGCACAACATCTTCTGTCCTACCAGTCGGTGGCAGCCGGGCCTCTAGGGAAACTACTTGATATTAAGGTACTCCTTTTAATAGAGTACTCGAGCAAAGCATTAACACTCCGTGAACACATGTGATCCTCACATCACTACCATCCCCTCCGGTTGTCCCGATTTCTGTCACTTCGGGGCCATTGGTTCCGGACAGCGACATGTGTATACAACTTATAGGTAAGATCATAAACAACGAATATCTTCATGAATCAATAACATGTTCAGATCTGAGATCATGGCACTCGGGCCCTAGTGACAAGCATTAAGCATAACAAGTTGCAACAATATCATAAAAGTGACATCTACGGATACTAGGCACTATGCCCTAACAATCTTATGACTATTACATGACCAATCTCATCCAATCCCTACCATCCCCTTCAGCCTACAGCGGGGGAATTACTCACACATGGATGGGGGAAACATTGCTGGTTGATGGAGAGGCGTTGGCGGTGATGGCGGTGAAGATCTCCTCCAATTCCCCGTCCCGGCGGAGTGCCAGAACGGAGACTTCTGGCTCCCGCGACGGAGTTTCGCGATGTGGCGGCTCTCTGGAGGGTTTCTGGCGACTTCGACTTCTCTCCGTGCGTTTTTAGGTCGAACCCGATAAGTAGTCCAAAGGGGGGCGTCGGAGGCCAGCCGAGGGGGCCACACCATAGGGCCGCGCGGGCCCCCCCTGGGCCGCGCCGCCATATGGTGTGGGGCCCTCGGGCCTCCACCTCCTTTGCCCTTCTGGCTCCGTCAATATTTTGGTAAAATAGGGCCATCTGAAGAAATTCCGAGGATTTTCCCGAAAGTTGGATTTCTGCACAAAAACGAGACACCAGAGCAATTCTGCTGAAAACAGCGTTAGTCCGTGTTAGTTGTATCCAAAATACACAAATTAGAGGCAAAACAATAGCAAAAGTGTTCGGGAAAGTAGATACGTTTTGGACGTATCAACTCCCCCCAAGCTTAGCTTATTGCTTGTCCTCAAGCAATTCAGTTAACAACTGAGCGATAAAAGAACTTTCACGAACACATTTGCTCATATGATGTATATATTCTCATGCTATGGCTAATACTTAAGCAGTTCATAATAAGATACATGCAAATAAGATCATCCAACAGCTATGTCAATCATGGAGAGGTACCAACAATTAATAATAAGCACCATGAATCATGTATATAAGCAGGATTGCAATGTTCATAAGAGAATATGATAAAGTGGTATCTCGCTTGCCGTATTTGATCGGCAAAACATAAATGCCGAGGCACCTCTTGAGTTCATAGAAAGACTAGAAGTAGTGATTGTCAAAGATAAAAGCATCAAAGTTATACCACAATCAATCATATTTTGAGACAAGCATATTATACTAAGAATGACAGTGTGCTCTCAAGATAGTGCTCAAAGAAAGAATGGAGACACAACATAAAAGTAAAAGATTGACCCTTCGCAGAGGGAAGCAGGGATTAACATGCGCTAGAGCTTTTCATTTGTAAAGCAGGAGTAAAATTATTTTGAGAGGTGTTTGTTGTTGTCAACGAATGGTAATGGGTACACTAACTACCTCATCAACCGGACTCACAAGAGCGGCTCCCATTTTATTTATTTTTGGGTGGCACTCCTTCCAACCTTTCTTTCACAAACCATGGCTAACCGAATCCTCGGGTGCCTGCCAACAATCACATACCATGAAGGAGTGCCTTTTTATTTAAGTTTTATTATGATGATGACACTCCCCCCAACCTTTGCTTACACAAGCCATGGCTAACCGAATCCTTCGGGTGCCGTCCAACAATCACAAACCATGGAGGAGTGTCTATTTAATTTGGGACTGGGAATCCCATTGCCAGCTCTTTTTGCAAAATTATTGGATAAGCGGATGTGCCACTAGTCCATATGAGAGTCCGTCAAAAGTAAATGACAAGGTTGAAAGCTAAACACCACATACTTCTTCATGAGCTATGAAACATTAACACAAATTGAGAAGCATTTTGAAAGTTTTAAAGGTAGCGCATGAGAATTTACTTGGAATGGTTTGAAATGCCATGCATAGGTATTTATGGTGGACACTTTTGGAACAACTTGGTTTTCAGGTGTTTGGAAGCACGAGCGGCGTCACCGCTCAGTACAAGTGAAGGCTAGCAAAAGACTAGGGAGCGACAAATCAAGAGAGCAATAACTGTCATAATCATGCTTGCGGCAAAATATAAAGGCATAAAAGTGATACAAGAACTCTGAAGCAATATAAATCATCGAGGCTTAATTGACTTTTTGTTCAGTCATATGCATGCGTGAGCATGTGCCAAGTCGATATAAATGAATTATTCAGAGGAGGATACCACAATGCCATACTTACTTATGAATAAAACAATGCAAGCAAACATCCATGACATGCTACTCATATTAATAAATTGGAACTAAACATGAGAGATCATGAGCTACTAGACTTTCTCAAATAACATATACCTCACATGAACCAACTAAGCATGCTCATATGGATGAGTATATGTACAAAAATGAAAGCAAATAGAGTTCATACCAGCCTCTCACCACAATCAGATTGTCGTAGATCGTCATTATTGCCTTTTCACTTGTGTAGCTTGGATAATATGAAATGAAAACCACGCTCCAGCCACCGAAGACCATTGAACTCATGATGAACTTTACAAACCAAAGAAGAACAGCAAATATTTTTGGTGTTTTCGAATTAGAAACAAGAACGAAAGAAAACAAGCAAACAAAGCAAAATCTTTTTGGGTTTTCTTATAGCAAACTAACGATAGCAAATAAAGCAAACTAAGAGCAAGGAACCAAATAAACAAATGGTGAAGAGAAACAACAGAAATATTTTTGGTCTTTTTGTGTTTTAGGAAAGAAACAAAGCGAAACAAAAGAATGCAAACTAACAGAAACACAGAAAAGCAGGATGACAGAAATCTGCCAAATCCTGACAGCAGTACAGAAATCGAATTTAACAAAAATCTTCCATTGCTCAGACCAAAAAGTGTTCAACTAATGAAAGTTAGATAACAACCTGGGGAACATGCTCAAAAATTGGCAACTCAAAATAACGTTCTGGCTGTGCGTACGAATTTTTTTGGTAACAGCACAGAATCTGTTTTTGGACAGCACTTCCCCAAATATCATCTCCCTCTCATTAGAAAACCACTCTAGAGACTAAACAAGTATGTACAAGTATCCAGCAACCATAATATGCAAAGAATGAGTGATGCCGGTATACCTCCCCCCAAGCTTAGGCTTTTGGCCTAAGTGGAGTTCATTCCCACGGTCCCCATGAAGTGGTGTCTCCGTAGTACGACGAAGAACGACCCGGTTCCATGTATGTGCTGGAGGAAACGTCGGGGTACGTGACGGTGTAGTCGTAGGAGGGCTCGGCGTTCTCGGAGTCATGTTGCTGGTGGAATTCTTGTATCTTCATATGTTCCTCCACCACCTCCTTTGTTAGCGACCATGATTGCCTGTCAATATTAAACAAACCCTGCTGGGGAAGAGGGATTTCTTTCTCATTCCCATCAGCAAACAACATTCTATAGACCATATTATCTATAGTGGAGTCAGTAGTAACAAAACGATGGCTCTTCATAGCAGCAATATCTAGCTTCCTAGGGGTTAATGGTACATCATTAGAATCAAGAGGAATATCTAGATGTGTTAAAATGCGTAGTGCAATAGTTCCTCCAAAAATAGGCCCCCTGCTAGACAGGCGGCGAGCAATAAGAGAACCAAGATGATAAGGTGTCTCTCCAGTAAGTGCAACATTCAAGAAAGCAAGATGGTAGCTAGAGATGTTACTAGTATTTTCTCTACCCAAAATGCTAGTACCAATGTAATATGCGAAATACTTAATAGCGGGGAGTTGAATGTTTCTTATCTTCCCTCGCTGGATGGTGCGGCAATCATCCCCGGTGATCCCTCGGTAGAGCTCCAACAAGTCCCGGGGGTTGTCATCAATCCTCCTTGCTGTACCTACAGGGGCAATACCCAATGCACAACAAAATTCTTCCAATTTCATGGTAACAGGAATATCATAAATCTTGAATGCGACTGTCGGCTCATATTCCGTGTTGTGGAACTTGAAGCTCTCAACGAAAACTTTGGTGAGCCTGTAATATTGTCCCCTCTCGTCTCCCACGTAGGTGGCTAGGCCTGCCCTGTTGACGAGGGTGAAGAAGTCATCCAATATCCCTGCATTGGTCAGAAACTCATAACAAGGGAAGGATGAAGCATTAGGAGCCCCATGGTCCTCCTCGGGCGCGAAGCTAGGCGCGATGACATCCTCATTGTAGGATCGCCTAATTTGAGTAGACGCCCTTGAGGGCCTACCGGTGCTGGTTGTTGCTTTCTTGAACAACTCTCCAAACTTGAATTTCTTCATCTTCCCCTTCTGAAATTTTCAACAATCATTATAAAATTTGATTTCAAGGTGTGTAATTGAAGGGAACTACTATAGGAACTTGCTAGAGTACTAAACATGCATCAAAACTAATTTCTTCCACTTAGAACAAGCATGCAAGCTCACTAAACATGTTATCTACAGCAGCAAAATATTCAAGATATACTCAACCAAATGAAATTCTAATTGGACAATCAAAGGAGTCACATACCAAGGAGTAAATGTGCCAAATTTCAGACAGAAATCTGGGCTGAGCAAGGAGATCGAAAAATCGCGAGTTCTTGAGCAGAAACACGAGTGAGAGAAACTTGGTACGAGTTTTTTCGGGAGAGAGAAGGTGCTGGGAGGAAGAGATGGTGTAGTGGGGCAAGGGGTGGCCCACACCACATGGTGGCGCGGCCCCCTTGCTGGCCGCGCCGGCCTATGGTGTGGCACCCCTGGTGCCCCACAGGTCATCCTCTGGTGCTCCCAGGTGCCTCGTCGAAAAATAGGACCAACGGTGTAATTTTTGTAATTTTTAGAGAACTTCGAAAAATGCACATTTCTGGGTATTAAATTAATGATTACTGCGCAGGAAAATGATTTCTAAAATCTTAAATGACTAAAGCATATTGCAAAATAAAAGTGCTACAGCAAGTAAAATAGGTGAAGGGAGAAAGAAAGAAAGAAGTGTTGTTTAGCTCTTTTATGCAATAAAATATACTTGTTAACAAGGTTGATCAAGTCTTGCTATCAAATAAATTTTATATGACATAAGAAGAAATAAACCTCAAATCAATCATGTTACCTTATATTGAATTGATATGGATCCAATCACAAGAGTTTGATATTCTTCTTTAGGCTCATATATAGGACAATCAATGGATCCCACTTTGATAGTTTTCACATTAAAAATTGTATTGACTCCACATACTTTATCAATCCTCTTGGGAAAATAGACAGTGTGTTCCTTATCATCAACATTGAAAGTAACCATGCCTTTATTGCAATCAATAACAGCCCCTGCAGTATTAAGAAAGGGTCTTCCAAGAATAATGGACATATTATCATCTTCAGGCATTTCCAACACAACGAAATCAGTTAATATCAAGCAATGCTGAGTAACTTGAACAGGAACATTTTCACATAAACCAACAGGAATAGCAGTAGATTTATCAGCCATTTGCAAAGATATATCAGTTGGTATCAATTTATCTAAATCAAGTCTCTTATAAAGAGAAAAAGGCATTACACTAACACCTGCTCCCAAATCACATAGAGCAGTTCTAACATAATTATTCTTGATGGAACAAGGAATAGTCGGTATACCTGGGTCGCCCAACTTCTTTGGAATCTTACCATTGAAGGAGTAATTAGCGAGCATAGTGGAAATCTCCTCATTGGGGATTTTCCTTTTGTTAGTAACAATATCTTTCATATACTTTGAATAAGGAGGCAATTTAATAGCATCAGTCAAAGGAATTTGCAAAAATAAAGGTTTCATCCAATCACAAAATTTATTATAATGTTCCTCCTCCTTTGATTTTAGTTTCTTAGCAGGAAAAGGCATTTGCTTTTGAACCCAAGGTTCTCTTTCATTACCATGTTTCTCAGTAATAAAGTCTTCTTTAGTGTACTTTTTATTTTTAGCATGCTTTTCAGGTTCTTTTTCTTCTTCTTTATCAGGAGTATCATTCTTATCATTATCTTCCTCATGTTCATTACCACTTTCAGTTTCAGCATCAGAAATAGAAATACTATTAGGATCATTAACAGGTTCAGAGGATTCTACAACATTCTTATGTTTCTTTTTCTTTTTCTTAGATGGAGCACTAGTTTTAATTAATTGAGAATCTTGTTCAACTCTTTTGGGATGCCCTTCAGGATATAGAGGATCCTGGGTAGAAACACCACCTCTAGTTGTTACTTCATAAGCATGTTTTTCTTTAGAATTATTTCCCAACAAGTCATTTTGCACTTTAGTAAGTTGATCAATTTGAGTTTGAACCATTTGAAAATGTTTAACAAGTATCTTAACATCATTGGAGGTTCTCTCCACAATACCATGCAATTCACTAATAGCTCGGGAATTTTCCATTAAATGATTCTCTACTCTCATATTAAAGTTTTCTTGCTTAACAATATAATTATCAAATTCATCTAAGCATTGAGCAGGAGATTTTGAATACGGAATATCTTCCCTAGTAAAGTGTTGAAGCGAGTGTACCTCAATCATGGATGAAGGGGGAATTGTCTCACATATATCTTCTATAGGAGGTAAATTCTTCACATCTTCAGGTTTAATACCCTTCTCTTTAAGAGACTTCTTGGCTTCCCTCATATCTTCATCATTTAATTTAATCATACCCCTCTTCTTCACTATCGGTGTCGGGGTTGGTTCAGGTGTAGACCAATCATCATGATTCCGGCCTATTTTAGCCAATAATTCTTCAGCGTCGTCTGGAGTTCTTTTCCTGAAAACACAACCAGCACAACTATCCAGGTATGCCCTAGACTCAATGGTTAGTCCACTATAAAATATATCAAGTAAATCATGCTTTTCCAAATCATGGTCAGGCTGAGCTCTAATAAGAGAACAAAATCTCGCCCAAGCCTCAGGCAATTTCTCTCCATCTTCCTGGTCAAAATTATAAATTCTCTGCAAAGCAATATGTTGAGCACTAGCAGGAAAGTATTTTCGAAAGAAAACATCACGCAGTCTTTTGACTTTTAATAGAACCAGGAGGCAAATTATTATACCAAGTTTTAGCATCATCCTTTAATGAGAACGGAAAATTTTAGCGACAAAATAAGTACGCATCTTGACATCATCAGAAAACACGCCACAAGAGTAGATAACTCAGTCATGTGTTCAACAGCACTTTCTTTTTCAATACCACAAAGGGTGTTTTTTCAACAATAGCTATATGAGATAGATCACAAGAGAAAATCATAATCTTTATCCCTAATGTTTATAGGAGATGTGGCAAATTTAGGATCAAGAGATGGTTTATATCTAACAGCATGTTCTGCAAGCAACTTTTTAATTTTTCCTGCATCAGTAGTAGCCTTGCATTTTTCAATAAAATCATTATCAAGCTCTACATAATCTTCATCAAGATCATCACTAGAATATTCAACAGCCTCAGGTGAATTAACAGGTAGCAGCATTAGGAGTTTCAATATTTTCAATTTGTCTAGACTTAGCAATTGTAGCATCTAGGAAAAGATCTCAATGAACCACTATCATCAAATCAGAAATATTATCAATATTATGAGAATTTTCAGATTCAGCAGAAGTACCAACACGTAAGCATATGGCGGTGAAACAAGTTTATCAATCCACGTAGGGTGAATCAAGAGCTACAGAGGTACTCAGAGTTGTACTTTTTCTTGTAGTGGATGGTAATATGGCGATCTTAGTATCGCGAGATTTACCCATGATGGAGAATTTGCAACGAACAATATCAATCCAAGTGAACTTCCAACAAAGCTATGTTCTCAAGAATCTAAGCGCTCTAAAATAGTCTTGATGACCCACAAGTATAGGGATCGCAACAGTTTCGTGGGAAGTATTACCCAATTTATTGATTCGACACAAGGGGAGACAAAAGAATACTTGTAAGCCTTAACAACCGAGTTGTCAATTCAGCCGCACTGAAACAGACTTGCTCGCAGAGTTTATCAAGAAAATGCTTTCTTTGCTAAGGAAGAGCTAAATCAGCCGGTGAAATAAAGACAAAGAAAAGAGGATTATAGTAAAACAAACAGGATTAAAATATTGTAGGCACAGGACGGATTTAACGGGCGTTGTATGGATGAGAGAAACTCATGTAACAATCAAAGCATGGGCATTTGCAGATAATAATAAACGGTATCCAAGTACTAATCAATCAATAGGCATGTGTTCCATATTTAGCCCACGTGCTCGCAATGAGAAATCCTTGCACAACATCTTCGTCCCACTGTAAATTCTATATGTACCGGCCTCTAGGGAAACTAATGGATATTAAGGTACCTTTTAATAGAGTACCTGAGCAAAGCATTAACACTTCGTGAACACATGTGATCCTCACATCACTACCATCCTCTCCGGTTGTCCCGATTTCTGTCACTTCGGGGCCATTGGTTCCTAATAAATACATGTGTATACAACTTATAGGTAAGATCATAAACAACGAATATCTTCATGAATCAATAACATGTTCAGATCTGAGATCATGGCACTCTGCCCTAGTGACAAGCATTAAGCATAACAAGTTGCAACAATATCATAAAAGTGACATCTACTGATACTAGGCACTATGCCCTAACAATCTTATGACTATTACATGACCAATCTCATCCAATCCCTACCATCCCCTTCAACCTCCTACAACGGGGAATTACTCACACATGGATGGGGAAACATTGTCAAGTTGGATGGAGAAGCGTTGGCGTGATGGCGGATGATCTCCTCCACTCGTCTTGGCTGGGAGTGCGTAATCCAGACTGCCCGCGACGAGTTTCGCGATGGCGTCCTTCCGGAGGGTTTCATGACTTGACTTCTCTCCGTGGGTTTTTAGGTCGAACCCGATAAGTAGTCCAAAGGGGGGCGTCGGAGGCCGGCCGAGGGGGCCACCAGGGCCGCGCTGCCCCCGCCGCGCCGCCATATATGGTGTGGGGCCCTCGGGCCTCCACCTCCTTTGCCCTTCTGGCTCCGTCAATATTTTGGTAAAATAGGGCCATCTGAAGAAATTCCGAGGATTTTCCCGAAAATTGGATTTCTGCACAAAAACGAGACACCAGAGCAATTCTGCTGAAAACAGCGTCAGTCCGTGTTAGTTGTATCCAAAATACACAAATTAGAGGCAAAACAATAGCAAAAGTGTTTGAGAAAGTAGATACGTTTTGGACGTATCAACTCCCCCCAGCTTAGCTTATTGCTTGTCCTCAAGCAATTCAGTTAACAACTGAGCGATAAAAGAACTTTCACGAACACATTTGCTCAATCTCACTGACTTGTAAATAAAGGATTAAACGTATCGAGTGGAAGATGCTGCAAAGAAAACAGTAAACACAATTGCAAAGATTGTATGCTATGTAAAGAATAGGACCTGGGTCCACAGTTCATTAGAGGTGTCTCTCCCATAAGATAAAAGCATGTTGGGTGAACAAATTACAGTCGGGCAATTGACAAATAGAGAAAGGTATAACAATGCATATACATGATATGATAAATATAGTGGGAGATTTAATTGGGCATTACGACAAAGTACATAGACCGCCATCCAACTGCACGTGCCTAAAAAGTCCACCTTCAAAGTTATCATCCGAACTTCTCGTCTGCGTATTGTTGCTAAGCAAATGATAAATACATTAAGTATGGTGCGAATGTAATCGACAACTACATCCTTAGACATAGAATCAATGTTTTATCCCTAGTGGCAACAAGACATCACAACCTTAGAACTTTCTGTCACTGTCCCAGGTGTCAATGAAGGCATGAACCCACTATCGAGCATAAATACTCCCTCTTGGAGTTAAGAGTACAAACTTGGACAGAGCCTCTACTAATAACGGAGAGCATGCAAGATCATAAACAACACATAAACAATAGATTGATAACCACCATAATAGTACTCTCTATCCATCTGATCCCGACAAACACAACATATAGTATTACAGATAGATGATCTTGATCATGTTAGGCAGCTCACAAGATCCAAAAAATTAAGCACAACAAGGAGAAGACGACCATCTAGCTACCAAGCAGACCCATGGTCCAGAACTACTCACTCATCACCCGTGAGGCGACCATGGCGGTGTGTAGTCCTCCGGGAGAGAATCCTCTCGGGCGGGTGCCGCAGGCGATCTCCCGAACCCCCCGAGATGGGATTCGCGGCGGCGTCTCCGGAAGGTTTTCCGTATCGTGGCTCTCGCATCGGGGGTTTCGCGGGACGGGAGACTTTAAGTAGGCTAAGGCAACGCGGGGGCCACACGTAGGCTCAGGGGCAGGGCCGCGCGCTCAAGGGCCAGGCCGTCGCCGCCCTATCCCCCGGTTGCCAGGCCCCACTTCGTTATCTCTTCTGTCTTCTGGAAGCTTTGCAAAAATAGGACCCCGGGCGAAGATTTCGTCCAATTCCGAGAATATTTACTTACTAGATTTCTGAACCAAAAATGCGAGAAATGAAAGAATCGTTCTTCTAAGATCTTGTTAATAGGTTAGTTCCGTAAAATGCATAAATATGACATATAATGTGCATAAAACATGTATATATCATCAACAAAGTAGCATGGAACATAAGAAATTACTACGATACGTTGGAGACGCATCACCCCTGCTCAAGATCCGATCGATCCGTGTCGTATCGCTCCGCCGCCTGGCCCGCCTCCTCGCGCCCGTCGCCCGTCGCCTCGTGAGCCGACGCGCCTGTCAGGTGAGCCAGTTCCTCGATCTAGTCTCGCCTCTTGAGATTCTCCGCGCGACGCCCTGAGCTTCGATCGAAGCGGCCGCCGCCCGAGCTCGGGAGGCCGCCCGTCTACCTCCCCGACACGGCTGCTCGCGCGAGGTCGCCGGCCGACCCCGCACGGCTGCCCCCGCGCCGCCGGCAGTTTTGGCCGCCCGTCCGCGCCGGCTTCCCTCGTACCGATCGCTGTCGCGTCCTCGCCCGCGCTCCCCGCATCGATCACTCCGCGCTTCCCTTCTCTCTCGTCGCCGCGTCCGATCGACTCCGAGATCGCTCTTGCGGGCCGTGAGTTGACTTACGGCTGAGGTAAAAAAAAAGAGCAAAAAAAAAGAGCTATGTCTTCCGCTGATCCCGCCCCTTCTTTGGGCCCACCTTCGGTACTTGGTATTTGTCCGCTGTCTCCGTGTATGACGGCTAGTCCTTCTTCGTCGCCGTTTGCGGCCTCTTCCCGCGGCTCGCCTCGCGATTCACCGACTCCGCTTCACGTTTCTGGGCCACCGCTCTATACCGACTCCTTTGCGGGGCCTCTTCATGCGGCTCTCGCTCGCGCTCGCCGACTTTGTCTCCTCGACCGCTGCTCTTACATCGATTTTGCGGGGTGCCTCTTCACGCGTCGCCCGCGTTTCGCCGACTTCGCCTACGTCGCCCGCCGCTCTACATCGACTTTTGCGGCCCTTCTTATAAGCAGGCCGCGCTCAAGCCGACCCGTCCGCGTCGGCTCGTCGCTCTACTCGTGGCCTCTTCACGTGGTTATGACCGCGCTTTGCAGACTCTGTCTTCATCGGCGTGTTGCTCTCCGTCGTCCCCTTTGGTGGCCTCTGTGCGTGTGGATGATAGCTCCTCGTCGGCATCTGATTGTACGTCGACCTCTCCAGTCGCGCCTCTCTCTGCGCATGAGATAGCGAGCCACCGCCTCGTTGATGTTTGGGATCGCTTACGCGCCAGCCCTCGGCGTCCGAAAGTCTCCGCCTCATCCTTATTGCCACCTATCGTGGCAAGGTTGGCCACACTTCCTCCACCGTTGGACGCGGGATCCCGCTACGCGCCATTTCCAGATCGCCGCAGTCGGTTTTCAGATCTTCTCAGCTTGCACTCTCTCGATCGTGATACCTTGCGGGTCTTCGTAACCGTCGCTACTCAACTGCACTCCCTCGCCTGTGCGCTCGCTGGTTCGTGACCGCTCTTTCCGGCACCGCGCGATCACTCGCTCACGCGTACGTCCCCGTGGTATCCGGATTCTCGAGCTTCCTTTTCATATGACCCTCGAGTCTTCATTCTCGTCGTCTTCGTCTCTTCTTTCTCCCTGTCCGTGTTGTCACTACCGATGGTACCTCTATTCATGTTTCTAGTAGAGGCGTCCTCTTTCTACTCCCTCTTTTTCTGTCCCTGATGTTTCTCATGTTCCTCGCCTTCGATGAACCTTTTCTCTGCTAGCCAGCTCACCGATTCTGGTTGTCGCGTCATTCTTGACGCCGAGTCTTGTGCGGTTCAGGATCATCGCACACAGGCCCTGGTTGGAGCTGGCCCTCGTAGCCGTAAGTCTCCGGCTTTGGGAGTTAGACCGTCAGAAATTCACTCACGCCACTCCATCTCGCCGCTTCTCTCCGGTTGTTGCCTCTCTCACACGGTCAAAGAAGCAGCATCATCGTCTGGTCACCTTGTGACTCTCGCCGGTCGCCTTGGTTCATCGTGGCCTTCGGGGTCCGTCTCGAGGATGGGTCGTTACACTCTGCCGTGTTGTAGGTTAGGCAAATGTATCTGGGCCTTCCTTATCCTACTAGTGTGTCTGTCTCTCAGCGACCGTTCGATTTAGTCCATTCAGATGTTTGGGGTCCGGCTCCCTTCGCTTCGAAAGGGGGCCATCGATACTATATCTTATTCATTGATGATTTTCACTCGCACACCCGGGGTGTTTTTCATGCACCTCGCAAAGAAGGTGCTCTATTTATCAACCGTTTTTGCCTACATGGTCCGCACTCCGCATTCTCCCCATTCGCGTGTTCCAGAAGCCGATTCCCGTCGGTATATATCTCCCACACCTCGTGGTGTCCTTGCCGAGGAGGGCACCCTCGCTCGCTTGTCCCGGCGCATGCTCAAAATGGCGTTGCCGAGCGTA